>JAUZNJ010025290.1:0-16771 GCA_034780135.1 Jordanella pulchra | reverse complement strand
GGCGCTACATGGGCCCTAAATGGACAAACCCATGTGGGCCACCGCCATATAGGGCCCATATAGGGCCCATGTGGGCTGTGGCCCTACATGGGCAAACCCATGTGGGGCCATCGTGGAACCATATGTAACCATATAGTCTGCCCTCCTTTTCCCCACATGGGGCCCACCTAGGCATGCTGGCTGGGAAGAACCTTGTTTTATGAATCAAAAGTATCTGATGGCAGCCTATTTAAAAGTTGTTTAAGTATTCTTCTTGAGATGCATTCCCCATACTGAGCTGGGCCAGGAATTGGTCCAGGGACCAGTTAAAGTGAGAAAATTCATTTATACGTAAGGTGTATTTTGTTTTCAGACAAATATATATTGTTCGGGCCAAACATGCTAATATCGCTCCAGCACTGCACTGGCTGAGAAGGGAAAAAAATGAAACAGAACCTTTCAAATTTCTGTTACTGCTTTATTGTTTAAGTGCAGTTGTGCACCTTCCTTCCATAAGGAATTTTTTAAATGTTTTGACTTTGATTCACGCTCTTGATTTATTTATTATTTTTTATTTTTTGCTTTAACTCAAAAGTACATCTAATTCCTCTCTTCCTGCTTTAGGTACACTGCAGGACACATTCCCACTGCAAGTAAACGGCTCCAGAATCTACCAGGATCTTGGATTTAATTCAGATAAGTGTAATCTCCTTCAAAAACAGAACCTCGGCACAATCAAACATATTCTACAGTTTTGGTGTGAAAGCAGCTTTACTTGACCACAGCTAAGTCCAAAGTGTGTCTACTTTCAGTGGAAATTTTTCAAAAACTGCTACAAAGTTGATTTTCAATTACCAAAATGGAAAATCAAATAAGTCAACATTTTTCTAGACTTATATTATTCTGTATGACTACAGAAGGAGTGAAAGCTGTCATTTAATCTTGTTGAACTATTAAATTCCATGCGATGCGTCATAGCTAGTTTTAAGAAAGGTGGTACTGTTAAAGTTACTGTTTCATTTGCAAAAAATTGGCTGCAGTTGGTTGCTCTCCCGACTATTTGAAGAGAGTAGAGGAAGTGACCAAAAGTAGAACCACGAGGAAACACCCTCATGCCCCTTTTGCTATTACAACCCATCCCATTCAGCTTTTTATGAATTGGTTTGTTTGCCATTACACTGGAGTGCCATCTCAGTGTCTTTACAATCTTATATAGATCTGTTTTAAAGAGACATACCACAGATTACCAGCAAGGCAAGTAAGGTTAAGGTACAGTTGTAGCTGTTAAAAAGTTCCCCTTACCAGGTCCTTCACTGGTAACCAACAGGTCAGTGGGGATAATGTAATCCTCCATGATGATGTTGTCAGTGAGGTCAGAACTGTAAGCTGCCATAGTTTAAACCAGATGCAATGCCTATGGGTAGAATTACAGTAAAACAGAAAAAGTTTGGCCACTCCAGCAGCTGGAATTTGAAGGGAAGTTGGCTGGAAACCGGAGGCCATTCAGCTGACCTTTGGCCTGAAGGGAAGCTTTTAAACTGCTTCCCCTGTAATGTAAGCCTAATGCTAAGGGTAAGGTTAGAGGCTGAAGATATTAGCTATTAAAACATGTTGTCAACAGGTACTCTACCCTCTTCTCATACAGTAACCAAAGATCTTCTGATATTGTGTTTCTAGGATGACTTGGATCAACTGGAAACACAAGCAGCAGCTACTAAAACAGTATTCCATGTAACCTTTACTAATAGAAAAGCCAAAAAAGCATGTAGAATTGAACCAAACCATGATCATTTGGTATTAGGACAAAAAGGGATGTAAGATTTCGTTCCTACCCCTTTGAGTTGTGTCACATAAAGTTTTTGTAAACCAGTTTAGGGTCATTTTTGCAAAATCTAGGATAGAAATTACTTCGGATATAAAAATATTTTAGGATCTAAAGAGTAAAGTAATTGCTTAAAGGCAGTTCTTAACAAATTTACCTAAAAACTTATAAACAAATATGCTGGGTGTCCATACAGATTGGGATTCGGTGGTTCCCTTATCCTACTACCTGCATACTCTTGCCATATGAGGCTGGGAATTACTAGGATGAACCCAGAACCACACCCCTTCAAGGAAGGGTTTAACATATGGCTTTAAGGATTTCATCCTGGTTCCTAATCACCGACATGGTAGAATAATTAATTCTTTAGAGGTCTATGCATCCCTTCATTGATATACCACCACACAACTTTCACATCACTTGAGTTAACTTGCAAAGCCATTCCTGACAATACTGACAATCCCTCTAATACTTTAATGCCCAGATAAATATCACACATATTCTCCATATGTCAAGCTCTGAACTGAACCGTACATCAGAACAACAGGTTAAATTTGGGTGTTAATGCGCATTGCTTTTACTGCAAAGTGTTATTTCTATTATCTTATTCAACTCAAGATGTGTATAAAGTGGTCCAGAGCTGACTAAAAGTGGGGCATACATTAGTCTCATGCAGACGTGTCCATTACTCTGTGGTGTATGTCAGACTCCAGAGAAAACGTTTACCCCCTCATCAGACCTGTTAAGAATACACGCTGCCCGGTCTGAAAAAGAAATGACAGAAGCTTTGGAGCTGTATCTTAAAGCTCATTTAGTCTGCAACTGTGCTCTGAAAGCTCTTGGAGCTATTAACTAAGGTGCTGTTTGACATAAGTATCCTCATTCAGTCTAATGATCACTTGGAGCATGTGGATCTAGCAATTTCATTGATTCACTCTGGCATATGATTTATTACCGCATGAGCTCCAAGCTTCATTTCAGCTGTTTAAGGCTAAAGTGTAAGTGGTATTGATCCTGTAATTTCTGGTCAATGGATGTAGAATGGTTGATTGCTGTGTATTTTCCTCTGAAAAAGAAGACCAAGAAAGATACACTCAGGGATAAACTGTGCATTAAAACTCTGCAATCGAAAGATTTTTTTCCTACTTTCTTTTTTGTTCTTTCGTTATTTGGGGGGTTTTGCTTTTGAATTTAAGCCAACACCTGTTGCAAAAGTAACATATGTTAGTGCATCCTACCTAAATCTTTTTTGTTAGTATACAGCATTTTCCTTCCTCCATTTTCCTGAGCAATAGTGCTCTAACTTCTTATCCTTTTTTTTTTTTTTTTTTGCTTTCATGACTCACTTCCACCTACATAGTCCTGCAACCTGTAAAAAAACTAGAGACAAACTCATAACTGTGTAACAGATGGCTGCTTGTGGTCTTTATGCCGGAAGGATTTTTCTGATGCATGTTTTAAGGACTCTAAGTCCACTTTTACCAAGTACATTTATAAAACTCTTGATTTCTTGATATCGATCCTTTTTTATAACTTTAGTGTTATTCCTTTAATGAAAAATGTCGAAAGAAATACAATTAAGTTATAGGTATGTAAATGACTTGACCGCTACATGGAAAACAATGTGGCACAACAATTAGAACTAGTGAAAACACTAAGTAAGCACCACCAGGGAGACAAATTATGCCATCATGGGAGTTGGTCAACATATGTGTCAGATTCCTTAGCATGAGGGCTTTATAAATGGATCCCATCTGAAGACTAAGATCAACATCAGAGCAGAAACAATTTAGAAAGAGTACCAGAACTGAAGGGCATTGATTAATGGTAAAGAATGTTGCCTCTTCTTGCGTGATGATACAACAGAAAGCCAATACCTGCTTCTGCTGAAGTCCCTCCCAAATGTGAGCTTTTATAAATGAAGCCAGTGTCATAAAACAACTGTAGGTGTAGAGTAGGGGTAATCTAGAGTGTCCTGCTTACAACGTTTTAAAGCATTTCTCCCTCATAAGGTTAAAACACAGGTGCTTGGCATTGCTTGGCAGTAAAGAGGCACTGTTGTGAGTCAGTTTGATGCTTTGGACTTTTCAGACATCAGAGCATTAATAGCTTTGCTCAAAATGCATCAATGCTTCTGATTAGAACAGGTTTAAAAAGCTTTGTGCTCTAGAGCATTGCCTGTTGACCAGATGCTGTCAGTGTTCATTGTACTCGTACTCGTCATCTTCCGCTTTATCAGGGACCAGGGGGAAGCCCAAGGCGCTCCCAGACCAGCCGAGAGACATAGTCCCTCCAGCGTGTCCTGGGTCTTCCCCTGGGCCTCCTCCCGGTGGGATGTGTCTTAAACACCTCCCGAGGGAGGCGTCCAGGGGACATCCAAAAAGGATGCCCGAGCCACCTCAGCTGACTCCTCTCGGAGTGAAGGAGAAGCGGCTCTACTCCGAGCCTCTCCCGAATGACCGAGCTCCTCACCCTATCTCTAAGGAAGAACCCAGCCATTGTTTCATTGAAAATAATTGGGGTGTATTTTTATCCCTTGAGAAAGATGAGGCAAAAATGAACATGCTATTTTTAATATCTGTTTATTAATAAATTAAGGTAAACATGCTAAATGAACCGATAAAACAACAGATGTAATGATTCCAACAAACGGTCAGTAGATCAGCTTTTTCTGAGCATATAAAATTTGAGTAAATAGATGTAGTTCAGGCCTGCAGTATTTGAAATTGAAGAGAAAAATTTTAATTTATACCTGATATATCCACCTGTTGTTTGTTCGGGCAGCTGTACTATATCTTTTTGTCCATAAAAAGGGTAAAGGAGACTTAAAAACAAGTATTTTCCTTCCACATTACAGTAATGCACTGCTGTGGTTTAGGTCATCACATACAATCCTACTACATTAAAGTTTCTTGCTGTATTCTGACAAAAGGTAAAGAATTTCAAGCTTTACAGATTTGTTCTCGAGGCATCACAGTTTATAAAACAACTTGAAAGAACTTCAGATCAAGGATTCTCAATCATTGTCCAACAATGTTTTTCTCTTTGTGTTTTGCCCTTCTGTGCATGCGGTCTACATATATTTCTGTTGCCTAAAAGTTGAAGCCAAATGTGAAAGGACACATTGCCCAAGGCCCATTTGTTTAACTTTGAAGGGTTCTTTGATTTGTGTTAGATTTGCTTGAAGGGATGCAGCAGCAGATCATCCAGTCTTTTCTCCCGTGTGGGAAACAACCACCAGAGCCTGGAAACATGTTCGCCGGTAGAGAGAAAATATCCCCACCAGGGACAAAACGACATTCTTCATTTAGGCAGTACCAGCCTGGCCATTGCCTTTACAAAACAGAAACAAGAACTCCATTAAATAATCCTGTTTTTTCCTCTCTTTTTAACACTCTCTCGGGAGCATGGTGCTATTCTCCAACCAGCAGGGGATGAGTTCGATATATCTCATGAATCATATTAGAGCTGTTTTAATCCTCTAAAGAAAGGCTCTCGGGAGAGTTGCAAATGAGGGAGCACAAACTGAAGAAATGTAGTCGATGATAGAGAAAACAGATGGGAAAAACACATTTAAACAGATAGTAGATGAGATTAGTCTTTCGTATTACTTTGCTGTGCTGTTAGTTGTCAATCTGCACAGCTGGGTGTTGCCTTTTTCCTACAGGGTATGTGATTAAAGTGAGCATGGATGGAGCTGTGTCCTACCCTCCCTTTTCCATTCCTCCTAATCCAGCCTAAGCACTGAACCATCGTGCTTAAGATCACCTGGGTCTACAGAGGATCCAAGCTGCATCAGCAAAAGTGAGGAAAGTGTTGAGAGGGGAAAAGCTGATGTAAGAAGAAGAGGTATATTAGCATTAGAGATCGGACAGATGCAGAAAAAAACATAAAAGCTGTATTACTTTATGCACTATTTTTCAGTGTAAGTCACAATGGTGTTCTGTTAGCAGTTAACTGCAGGTCTTAGCAGTTAACAGAAAGATCAGGGTCAGAGAAAGCACTGTTGTCATACCTGGAAGGAAAATTTATTTTACTTACTTCTCCGAAAAGCATGCAAGTTGATGAATTTAGAAGGGCTCAAGCAAGGATAAAAGAAGAGTTGAGAAGTAGGCAGATTTCAGTGGCCCAGTTTATGGACATCCTTTCTCGGCTGAGGCTACTTTCTTTTTTTTAAAGAGCTCTGAGGAAGTACAGTATCCGCTCCCCCCCACCCGAAATAGTCTTCTGCTTTTGCTGCATCTGTGTTTCAGATCATGAAACTATTTCTTAAGTGAAAGATAATAGGTAAAAATTTAAAAATGAGGGCACTTTTCGCACTCGTACTCTTCGTCTCCAACTTCATTTGGGATCGGGTCACGGGGGCAGCAATCTCAGTAGAGACTCCCAGACTTCCCTCTCCCCAGACACCTCCTCCAGCTCCTCTTGGAAGCGCTCCCAGACCAGCCTAGAGACACAGTCCCTCCATCATGTCCTGGGGTGTCCCCTAGGCCTCCCCCTTGTGAGTGCCTGAAATACTTCCCCAGGGAGGCTTCAGGGGGGCATCCGTAAAAGAAAGAATCTTCCTGTTACATCTGATATAAAATAAAGCATTATTAAAATATGTCAAAAAACCCTCAAAAAACAGCACACCAACAGCCAGGCATAGTGGCAGTAGTGTTTCGGTCCCTGCTTCTAGGACCTTGACAACTCTTCATACATGAAGGATCTATGAGTTCTAAATTCCTGAAGTACAAAATCTGTTTGACCTTAAACTCAAGTAAATTCAGGTCATGAGACGAGACAATGACCCAAAGTGTATCAGGTGGTCCATAGAGGTGTACCAAGAGAGAATGGTACTGGTACTGGTACTGCCTAAATGAGAGAATGCAAATACCCTGGGCAAAGATTTAAACCCAGAACCCTGTTGATACAATGCAAAAATGCTACAAACTGCACCACTGTATGACATATGACACTATGTGACATTTTTTAGACTGGAGCAGTAGTTGACTGCTTCATTTTAGCTCCTCCCAGTCTAATCATTGACTTTAGCCTCCACCAGCAAGTATTCTGTATGTAAAGTCAACATACAAAGCCGTCACCCACAAAACCGTCATCTGTCATTCTTCTTGAAACAATGACAACAGATATTTTTGGTTTTGACTTTGCACCCGCCTTTCAAATGTGCTAAATACAGATGTAAAAACTATTTCTGCAATCTCTGCTTCAGGCTTGATAAATCACTTTGCAATTAGTCAGAAATTTAATTTGCAAATCCTACTCCAAGTAATTTACGTGTTCTGATGATCGGCATATGTTCTGCATATTCATGAAGGCAGAGACACTAATTTTTGAGCCTACTGCTTATATAATTTTTACAGACACAATGATCAGCACGACCTAGGAGATCACCTTTGCAAATCCAACAAGGTGTTCACATTTTTATACAGACTTTTATCATATTAGACCTCTTTAGTTTGCTTTTCAAAGCTTTGCCTGTGGTATTTTCTTTTATTTATTTATTTTTTTGTTCTTTGCATAAATCCATTGTTTCTCACATGGCTCTTGCCTGAGTTTTCCTGCATTTGGATTTGCACTTCATCACTCGGCACAAGTTGCAACTACAGACCAACATTTATAATTTAGCAAATGGTTCCATCTCCTCCTCTCCTCAGCCTAGGCCTGGACTCCCCCAAGTCATTTTTCAGACCACACAGGCAGCCTATTTTGACAAGTAAATTGCTTGCCTCATCGCTGATAGCTATTCACTTAAATAATAGATTTATAGTAATAGCTGCAGGAATAGAGCATCCCTCTGGGTGGGAAGGATGAAAGACTTGTTACTGACAGAAGATATGTTTCTAAGATTTCACTTCCTTAAGCATTTTCAGATCAACACATATATACCCAGTAAAGGTCTGAGAACTAACCTAACCTAATACTTAAATGGTATAAATTGTTATTTTGAATCTGATTGAATATGTTTTAACCGTTTTTAAGAACAATGACTAAATTATATTGCTTTTGACATATGTAACAGATATGACCTGCAGACAGACACTCAGAGGTCATTTAAGACTCATGCTAGCATATTATTCACTTTATAAGAATGTTACCACAAATATCTCTCTAACATGTCTGAATGTCATCAGCTAGTTAATTTTCCTTCCCCGTTAACTCAAAATATTGTTATTCAGGATCATTTATGCCTTCATAGCAATACACATCATGAACATTGCCTTAGGCTTGTCCACACTATCAAAGATATTTCCCATAATGGAGATTTTCTGCTGTGTTTGCACCTCCTGTCCACTTGCAAACATTTTTGAGGACAAATACTGATGGGGAAATCATGAAGCTGTGCAATCTCTTTCATTTTGTGCAGTAGTTTTGCTCTCTTTTTTTAATACATTTTTACTTTATTCCTGCACTGGATTCAAAAACAGTCATCATTGCTCACTCTACAGTCGCAAACTGATTGGTTGTTACATCTTAAACCACTTGAGGAAAAATTGCTTTAGCTGTTTGGCTATAAACATATGTCAGAACTTAAAAAATTAAACCTTAATCCCTTTTTCTAGTAAAAATAGGTGGTTAATTAGGATGATGCTGCTTTTCTTTGCTGAAATATATTGGCAAGATCTCTTGAGAGACCAGCCTCCAACAACTGCTGAAGCAAAGTTTACCTGGGGGTAATCTCAGAACCAGATTCTGCAAACCAGATTTTTTGAAACATTTCAATCAGAGTTTATAAAGATGGTGCAGAACTTGGGCATTGAATGCAAAGTTATTACATAAAAAAGACATATATGGCAAATATTTTAGGCAGAGATGGTAATGTTAACAAGCAGTTGGCCCATAATTAGAAGATGGTATTGTTGTCCAGTGCTTGAGCCTCATTGCGATGTTTGGCAGCCATTGCGGCAGATATGCTAGCAAAGAGTGTTCTGACACCACAGTTGATGGAACAATGATCATCATCAACTTTAAAGCTGATAACTATACAAAAATCAACCTCACCAAAGAAAAATCATCAAATTAGGCCTGCTGATTTTCTTTTAGAAATGTAATGTTTTAAACATTACAGAAAAGGTTTTCACAGTCATTTTTTCTTGACTCTTCAAATACCAATGTTGATATTCAAAGCTGACAGCTCACAGCTTTCCATCAACATGCCCATCCATAACTGAAATCTCTTCTTATCAGTTTCATAAGAGACTGAAGGTGTTCCAATGTCACCAATTTGGCTACCACAGTCGGCTTTGAAGAGGGAGACATTTGAAATGGCATCAAAGACTCCCCGGCAAAAAAAAAGGATGAAGACAGATGCAGGGTGGCAAATTGCTTCATATTACCCAACATGAAACAAGATGGGAGGTTACACATCATCATCATCACCAGACACCCAAAAGGCCTATGAACTAAGAGTGGGCTCATTATGACATTATGTGGATGATAATGTTGTTTGTTGCCCCTTAGAACTAGTTTCATAGTCCACCCTGAGTGCAAGAACCCACTAATGTTTGGTTGATAAAGTTGGTAACTTTAATCTTCTGTTCCTCTGATATCATGATGGATGCACAAAACATCCCATGATTTCAAGGTTCTGTGACTTTTCGTGACAGGTTGTTGCAGTTGGGCATTTTCAAGTTTGAAGATAATGTATATATTTGCAGGTACTGGTTAAAACATTTTGTCAATCAAGGAATTTGCTTGATATATTTAATATTTAAACCAATTTTGAAGTTTTAACCAGACTGTTTAAGCTATAGATGCTTAGTTCAGGGTAGTTTGCCTATGATTTAAAAAGGAATTGCAAATGTCACAAGAATCTACACATACAGGACACTTAAGATTTCCACTCTACAATATACAAGTGTCTTAAAGCATTTTATTCATAGAGATAACGTGTGTACCGTTATTAGAGAAGTAGTAGGAAAAGCAACACGTGTCTCCACATGACACGTTTCTTAGAGCAGGAGCCTTGGTGACATTGTTGCATCTCAACTGAACATGGTGAACATTTCACATGACTTCATATCCAGAAAAACCTGAACTTTCCCTTTAAGCTAAGCAACATATAGCGTAATTCTTCTATGTTGTTATAATTAAACTCTATATGCAAAGTTGCAAATGAGTTTTTGTACATGTATATAAGTTATTATTATAATTATTATATTAATGACAATAATAAATAATATTCAGTGTGAGTAGCCTAAATCTTATTTCATGGGGGGGGGGACTAAGGGACCTAGAAAATGGATAAAGAGCAATGACCCCAAATGAGCTGAGAAATGCTACCTTGAGAATACGGTGAGTAGCATGTGAGAGTTAGTTTACTTTCTTCAAAGGTCACTGGTATGAACAGATTCAAATGGCTGTCATTTGTCATTAAATGGCACCATTTTCAGATTTGCCTGGGAACGCCTCAATCTTCCCCCTGCAGAGCAAGAGGAGGTGACTGAGGAAAGGAAAGTTTGGAAATCTCCGATGAGTGTGTCACTGCAGTGACCTGGTCTGGGATAAAAAATGGAAGATGATGGATACCAGCACACTTCCATTGGCAACGAAGAGGCAGAGTTTATTTCCCCATGGTTGGCATTATAAAGACAAAAAAGTAGGAAAACCTTGGCATTGAATGCCATCTTTACATCAGTAAAGACTGTCAAAATTGATGGACTGAGCCCAAATATTTTAAATAGGAGCCCCGCTACATCTATGATTAATAAAGTAAAATCTGCTACAAACATATATCACTATTCATAAACATGTATAAAAGATATATAGACAAACACCCACAAACAAACACACACACTAAAATAATTTTATTAGAGAAATGAAATGATATTCTATTCTAACCTCACTTCAAGTTCAGGTTAAAACTTGAGAGCCCTGTGGGATTTAATCAAAAAGGCTTTCAGGGATGCTAAACTTGTCTGAAAGTTACAGTGTTGCTTTAAACTACAGTAACTAATTAATATATATAGTTTCAGCTGAGTTCTTCAATTGCTATGACTTTTGCACATTTCTATATGTGTTCATTCTATTTTTTATCCTTAGATTAATGTGTTGATGTATTTCTTTGTATGTCTGGATTACAGATGTTGTTGCCAACATCTGGTGTGAATTTCATGTCAGTCCCCTAATTAGAAATATTTGGAGGGAGAAAAATCTTGACATGTTAAATATGGTTTTTACTCGATGTATCAAAATAAACATAACCAGATGCTTGAAATCTATCTCTTCCTCTAGGATGATTTTTCATATGAAATGAGTTATTCTACTTAAATAAATTTTTTTGCAGTAAATTTGATTATATTTACCAACATAAAACAGATTAATAGCCATTTTTTAGTACCATGCCATGTATTAATCAGTGTTATATATAACTGATTATTCTATACAACTCTGTACATTCTGGAAACATGTTGGATCAGTCTGACAGACAATAAAGTAGCAATAACACTTCAGTACTGTTCACTGCCAAATTTAAATCAAAGTTTCTATTATTTTCACAGTGTTGTATATAAACAAACATTCATTCAAAAGCTAAATTAATAGTGTCAACAGACTGCCTTGATTATTTTTTTGTTTTGTTTTAATATTGTTGACTATTTATTCTACATAAAAAGCCTAACGGATTAGCTTTTAAAGCTATTCATTAATATTATCCTGTTTTGAGTAAGGTATCAAGACTGCTTGCTGCATCTATTGTGGGAAAATGTTCCACTGAGCCTCAGTTTCTACTTGATTCCTGAAGGACCAAGCCTCAGTTTTTATCTCATGGAACTAGAAGGGAGTCCTCAGGTTGAGCTGCATGGGCAGTGAAAACAAAGGGAAAGTCTATAACAGTGATCCTTTTTCCCGTGTTTTTGATCATTTTTAGTCCTTTTATCCACCAGTATCTTCTTAAACAAGGGAGACCTAAGCTTGGCTGAGTAACCTATTGTCATAGGTTACTCTGATAATGAGAGAGACACTCCTAAGAAGTTCAGATTCAGCTGGGCTCCGTAAGTCCAATAGGGAACCTGAGTTTACTGAATTTCTTAATAGTTTGACATATTTAACTGGTGAACTAAAGGTGACTCAGAGTTAAATAAAGCATAAGAAGATGGTTTTGTAACTTACTTTTAACACGTAACAGGTTGTTTTTATCTTGTATTATTGATATTATTATTACTATTATAATTGTGTAGACAAGGCAGAGGAGGACAAATTGTTAATGTGAAAAGACACGTCTCCGAGTGAAAAAGGTTGGAATGAAAATGTAAGTGATCAGTTATGGTTTGTAAAATCAGTATTAACTTACATTTATGTGTAAAGTATTCATTTTAAATACATGTCCAAGCTTAAAATGTATTTTTTCCACCTAGGCTTATAATACCAAGTCACTATCTGGCTTTTTATCTATATTTATTCATACTGTTGTGTACTTTTATGGTTTTATGTTTGCTTTCTTTCTTTTAAGTACTTTGGTCACCTTAGCTGGTGATTTCAATGCAATAATTCAGTAATGAATGACTGAAGGAACTAAAGGTCTTTTCAGTTGAATCAACTCTTTTAGACAGATTCCAAGTTGCTTTTTATTTTTTTTTTTATTAATTTATATATTTTTTATCCTTCTAAGAAAAACACTATAGCATATTGCATCAAGTCATTGTCTTGCAGCAATTGTTTTTTTTCCGGACAGGCATGTAGTGCTTGCAGACTGTCTCTAGCATTGCACTGTATATTTTCCAGCAAACCCCCATACTGAGCATACATGAAGCAACAGCACAAAGGAAACCCTTCTTCGCAACAACTGTTATAGTACTACCAATAAATATGTTTGTTCCCCTTAATCTAGTGCTACATTTGTAAGGAAATTACAGTGAATTAATAGTAGTCCATTAAAAGTAGCTTTTGATTGGAGGAAGTGTAAAGGTGTGGACTTTCATCGCATTAAAAAACAAAGCTTGCATTCAATAAAGCCTAGAGATCAAGTTTTGATTCTGCAGCAAGCTGAATCTTTACTCTAAGAGAATGACCTTTAGCATCTAAGATGATAAGCCAATCACAACAGAGCAGGGTTTATCTAAGTCTACCTCCAGATTACAGGATGTCCCACAGCCAGGGGCTTCCTGGGGTTCAAAATCAACCTGGGAGCTTGATTTTGATCGAAGGATGGATAGAAATGGAACCATGGTTTTAATATGAAAATATTAGTAGTAGCATAAAAAAACCCTTTTTCAACAATTAAAACTACATGTGTGTTTCTATTTAATGATATGAATAAAAACTATTTTCAACTCATTAAATTTTATTTAAAAAAAACAGCTTACATGATCATAAAACTTAAAGCAGAATATTAAGAACAAAAAAAAAAACAAAGCTATATCTTTAAATACAAGATAGTCCTGAAATGAAACACGTTTACCCTGTTTTCAGAGTTCAAAAAAGCCACATGTTGGACTACATGTCTATTAATATACTGTAGTTCTATCTGAAGATATGTCTTCAGTTCACTCCTGTACACTGAACAAGATATTCATAGTGATTGAGAGGCAGGAACCATTGGGGGGGGATGATCCTGGCACTGATTTTATGGTTCTTGCTCAATGTTCATCATTCTTTTTCCCATCATCCAAGTCCATGTCGTTCTTCTCATCTTGTGTATCCTCATCTATCTCTTTCTCCTCCTCCTCCTCATCCTCCTCCTCCTTACTCCTAACACTTTATCCCTATTTCTCTGCATCAACTCTATGACCACGACTAATATTTGCCCACTTATGAGATTAACAGCAAAAGTGATAAACATAGACTTCAATGTTAGAACTCCAGTACCATAAGGAATCATAAGGAAAGCACTGAACAAACACAGTAAGTCAAGTACTTAACTTATTAGTAATTTTCGTGGAGTAGTTCAAAATAGCTATATTTTAATATAGAAACTAATCAGGAAAACCGTGTATATTTATTCAAAATTGTCTTTTTTAACTCTCATGACATCTTTTTTTTCCAGTCAAACAAATGTGTCTTTTTCTAGTCAATCAATATGGGTTTACTTGAATTTAATTGATAAAATTGAATAATTATTTATACATATATGGTCTAACATTGCTGATGGGCTGCCTTTAAATTTGTGCCTAGTCTGGTATGAGATACTAGGGCCATCTAGGCAACCTGTTGTAGCTATGCTACTTGCTCCAGTACTGTCACTGCCTGGCTGGCTCTAGTCACGCCGACCTTGCCTAAAAGATTGATTTATTTTGTGCAATTGGTTGCGTCTCAAACAAACTTTCTCCCCTTCAGTCATTTTTCTCTTCTTTCTTTTCAGCATATTAGCTAACTTAGCCCTTTCTCTTTTGTTCTTTTCTCCTTTTCCCATATTGGGAGCAGCTGTTTGTACAGTATCTCCCCCTAATGGGCTGAGCTACCTGGAGCTGCGGTGGGCTACATGCACCAGTGCAGTTAGCACGCTCAGTGTTTCTTTTCTTCTTCTCAAATTAGGATCTGCTATTAGAATCCCAGCCTTTCCCTGCCTGCAGCCCTGACTCAAATGCCTCTAAAGACCTGCTGGGCCAGTTAGGATGTGATCATAATCCCCACAGTGACTATCATAACCATATTGGCCAACATGAGTAGAAGAGACCACACTAGCAGTTATAGTTTTCACATCCACTAAACAGGCCCAGCTTTGTTAAATAAAAAAAACATTACATTTCCCAGTGACTTCCCAATCCAGTTAACTCTATCCAACAAATGGCAAATGGTCTAAATCTATATAGCAGTTTTTTTAGTCACACTGACCGTTTAAAGTGCTCTACACAATAGACATTTACCCAATCGCACTCTCAAACATACAGAGATTTAAACACAAAAACACAGATCAGTAGGCAACTTAACATTAAGTGTCATGCCCAGAGGCACATTGGCATGTCAAAGAAGGAAGCTGCAATCAAATCACATTCCACAAAAGGAATGTGATTTGCAAGATGACTACTTTTTCTAATGAGCCACTGCTCCCCCTGTGCAAAGCCAAAAACAGAAAAAGGTTTTTGCTAACCAATAAGAGATTAACTGCAAACAAAATATTTACCATCTTCATCTGGAAGGCAACTTTAAGATATGGACTTTTTATTTTGGAGTACCAAGCACCTTCGACTCGATCGCACTCTTTGGCCAAGATATAGAAATCCGACTGATCATTCCAGTTTTGGGCATTGTTACCTAAAACACTTCACTAAAATAAATTAGTCAAAAGAAACCCCAACTATATAAACTCATGAATTTCCCAAGAAATTTTTTCAGGAACAAGTGGCCTTTATTTTGATTATTGTTTTGAAAGGAAATCTGACTGATAGAGGGTGGAGGACAGGCAAAGGTCAACAGGCTGAGACTTGAACCTGTAACAACTAACAGGACTGAGGCCTCCGGATATGGAGGCAAAGCCACAAGATATTCATAGTGATTGAGAGGCAGGAACCATTGGGGGGGTGATACTGATGGGTTCAAAATATGAGTGTTTACTCTATGTTTGTTTTCAATTGATGGTTTATACACTGTCAATTACAATGCCAAATTAGTTAGGACAATTTAGTTAAGCGCATCACTGCTGCAAACCTCTGGTTTAGAGGGAAATTACTTGTTCTAGATGTAGTGAATTGAGTCCATATGTCAATGTACCTGGAGGGGATAGCCAGAGGGGTAGCCAGTGATTGACAGGGGTGGCCATACACAGGCTGTGGGTTTAATCCCTGCACCAGCATTACGCATCATCTTTCATTTTTATTGACTTTGCAAAGTTGTTTGGCAACATCTAAAAATATTTGGATTTCATAGTGTCTCTGATTAAACAAAAGTAAATCTAAAACTCCTTTTATTTAATCCAACAATTTTTATATTGTCAATTTTTTATTTTATTTCACAGGATTATTCTTTAAATATATTTGAACTGGAAACAAATCCAAAAAATGTTTGTAAAGGAAAGCTCTCCCAAGACATAGCTCTATTTTAGTTCCTGCTAACTACTTGCGCTAATGCAGTAATCTATATTTACCTTCTTCCTTCTGGTTTGTGTCCCAGTGAAACAGCTTCAGGGCTTCCCTTTGTCTTTCTTGTCTCCCTGAAGAACAAAGACAGATAGTGTCTTCCTTCCCCTGTGTCATATATACAAAGAGATGTTGTAGCCGAAGTCACATCCCCAAAGGAACCAGCAGGTAGAAAGAAGAGAAATCAAAGAAGAGTGTAATGATATCAAGGTTAAAAGAAGTGGGTTATTACACGATCAGAGAACACACGTATGCATAAACACGCCACATTTCATTGATTGATGTAGAAAACCCCCTATAAATACTATACGGAGATCACAGTATTATGAAGCACTCCAAGATAACACAGGAGCCTCAAAGACACTTTAAAAAGCAACATATTCAA
Organism: Jordanella pulchra; assembly: GCA_034780135.1. NCBI lineage: Eukaryota > Metazoa > Chordata > Actinopteri > Cyprinodontiformes > Cyprinodontidae > Jordanella > Jordanella pulchra. Next base: position 573 of record JAUZNJ010025290.1, on the reverse strand, counting down.
AAGACAAGCTTGGAAAATCTAGGGTGGAGATGATCAGTGGAGAATATTCCTGTCTTTCTTAGTTTCAAATGCACAAGGAGCTCAAGGGAAACAAACAGAGAGGGTGAACATTTAGGAGAGCGAGTAGAACATGCTGAATGTTTACACTGTAAGTAGAACAAGTAATTACTCACCAGTCTGTTTAACTAAGTGTTACAGCTCTGCTACGGCTCTGCTTCCTTCCTTTAAATGTCTAACAAGGACAACAGTAGCCGGCTCAGCTTTGCACTTTGATTAAAGTGAAGTGGGAGCTCGCTGTAATCCCCGAATCCCTTTTAGTCTCGCTGGGACTTAGGTGAGAATGATTTCTCTCACCAAAGCCAGATTTGAGACTTGCACAAGCTTTGTTTGGGATGAAATCTCAATGTTTACCCAGTCAGTCCTTACAAGCTTTGCAGTTGGTACTCTGGGTGTGTCAAGGGACCAAATCTGCCCAGTTAATCTAAACGAATATTATATCTACAGGTGCTGGTCATAAAATTAGAATACCATGAAAAAGTAGATTTATTTCAGTAATTGCATTCAAAAGGTGTA
>JAUZNJ010025279.1:0-12529 GCA_034780135.1 Jordanella pulchra | reverse complement strand
CAGTTTTTGCACATTTTTATTTATCTCTGTTATCTTATTTGTGGTTTGTCGTTGTTCTTTCACCACAGATTGTTTTTATTCGTTGTTGTTGCAGCGTTTTAGGAACTAAAATTATAAACCAAATGATTTTTTTTTGTGAATATGCATAGTTAATTTTATTACTTTTGGCAACACTAGGTAATGTATATATTCATTTATATTCATGGGGCTGAAGAGCAGGAGCCCAAAATCAAAAAATATCACTTGGGGCCTCCTGGACCCTTGGACCTGCTCTGGTTTTTATTTTTGTAAGAAGTTGTCATTCATGCTACAATTTGCTTCAAATTCCGCAGCTGATAAGGGTTGCAAACTCGAGGAGGAACTGTCAGAAGATCAGAGCGGCAGGCTGGGCTCCCATCAGGCCGTGGAGCTGTCCGAGCAGCTGGGCGATCTTTGCTGTAAAGTGGGATGCTACAGCAAAGCTCTGGATGCGTATCGGACTCAGGTGAGACTCAGCAGCAAACTAGAAATGTAGTGGTTTTGGTTTTACTTTCTCTGCTGACATGAGCTGGATTTCGTTCCTTTGATGCGGTGTAGCTGAAGGCTGCTGAAGCTCTGGGAAAGCCTGCGAGGGAGCTGGCTGTCATCCACGTGTCTCTGGCTGCCACCTACACAGACCTGAGACAACACAGCAAAGCAGTGGAGCACTACAGGAAGGAGCTCGCTCTGCGCCGGGGCAACTCCACCGAGGTGATCATTCATAGCACGCCCCGTCCTCCTGCTCCACCCCCTGAAAATATACAAACAAAAAAACAGTAACACCTAATTAAAAGACACTTCTATCATTTTTACGTGTTGCTTATAGTTTTGACTCCAGACCTGTTTCTGTTGTAGGAGTGCAGCACATGGCTGAACATCGCAGCAGCTCAGGAGGAGAGCGGCTGCGGGTCGGAGGACACCGAAAGCAGCTACAGGTCGGCCCTAAGCTGCGCTCAGGCGTCTGGACTAGCCAGGCTGCAGGTGAGTTCAAGAGGAACACTGATGTTTGTTAGGGGTGTAATGGTGCACCTCAGTCACGGCTCTGTTCACACCCTGCTTTTCATGTCACAGTTAGATATGGCACAGTGGCAAATAGTACACAATCCTGAAATTGCTTTTGGAAAAAAAGGGTTCAGTTAAACTAAATGGATCCATTAAGCTGTATGTCACAAAGAAAATGACATTTTTTATATGAACAGAATACGTTTTAAACTGGCCTTAATTTGATGCCAAATCAATTCAGAACAAAACTGTCTTTAAATGGAATTTAATTTAGTTTTTTTTTTTCATTTAGGGGCACAGTCACTATGATTTTACAAACTTCTAAAGTTGCGTGCATTTAAAATTGTGTGCGATTGAATTATGGCACAAAAATAAACCTTTTTATGTTGAGGAAACAAAACATTTTGCAAATATTTACTATAGACTTGGTGACAGGAGGTCTGATGTAGCAAAACAACCAACCACCAGAGAAATTGATAAAGACCAAGATTAGGGATTAAAAAGTGCAAAAGAGATTAGAGTAATAAGAGACGAGTAGCGATCAGAACACAATATTAGCATTAGTTCACTACAGCTGGAGAAGATGCATGAGTAAATACTGCCAGCAGATGAATGTTTGTGTCTGCTGATCACATTCAGTGCAAAAACTACTTTTAAGTAAAAATGGACTAATTAAACCCAATCAAGATAAATGTTTGGCTTTCAACACTTTATTTCTTTATTATATTTGAACCTATTGTTATTGATTTTTTTATAGGCATAGTAAGTGACCAGTAGATGACATAACTCTTCTTATTGTAGTGAGTTAAAATACAAAAATAAAAAGGGCAATTGATCAGTCTAGGGCTGAAAGGATTCATCTCTTTAAACATGATTAGGGGTGCACCGATTACAGGTTTCTGGCCGATCACTGATTCCCGATCTTTAAAAAGCCTGATTCTGATTTTGACCCATAAAGATTTCTGTGACAGATTTGACACTGCCAGCTGTCATAAGATCACAAAATATTTCAATCTTGTCTTACTGTAAAAAAAATAACAATTGTCTGTTAAAAATCAATAAAAGCTTCAGAAATAATTTCTCTTAGATATAAATTGACAGTGGATGGTTTTCAGACCTTTACAGTATTAGATCAGATAAGATCGGTACGTTTCGGCTGATCACCGATCTCCCAAAATTAAAAACAATTGATCGGCCGGCCAAGAAATTGTTGCACCCCTATTCATGATTAGTTGATTGTTAACATTATCTTCACCTAATTTAGTAATCGATTTGCTCCTGAGAGTAATGGTCCACAGACTGTGAAACAGGCCATTTGCTGAAAGAATAACCAACTTACAGCAGCAATTAAGAGAAAACTCTACAGAAAATACAAACATTGTCTATTTAAGACTCAAATCTAACAAATAGTTATAAATGTAAAACCCTCACACCCCTATAGGTTGATCCCATACATAACCACAGTAAACATGACCTCCATAGCCAAACAGAGCAAACACTGACCATCATCAATACAGGATCATCCTATCCTACTTTACCTGGACAGCTTTAGGACATGAGTAACGAGAGAGATGATGAAGAATCCTAAATGTCCTCTATTAGCTAAGGAGCTATATTATAGACTTATTCATTCAAAAGGACATAAAAAATTCTGTTTGATTTGACTGTTCAAGGTAAAGGTGGATGGACACTCAAAAAAGTTCAACAAATTCAGTCCAGACGACAAGATGTGAAAACCTGAAACGTCGATGAAAGCTGCCTTTACTCTCCCACAGAAACGAACGCTGCGGCTCTGGCTGGCGTCCCAGAGACGGCACAGCTTGGTGAATGCTGATGAGACCGAGGCGAGGTTGCATGAGCTCTGCGCCTCAGAGGGCTGGGACCCAGAGGGGAGTGATGGAGAGGAGGATGAAGAGGAGGAGATGGACAACAGCGAACCTCTAGATGACAGTGATGTGGTTCTGTCTGACTCAGGTAGGGGGCCGCGCTTTCTGCTCCTCTAAACCAAAGAGCTGTCGGGTAAAGAGGCAGAGTTTATCTCCTGTTTGGCTTCCTGTTGATTGTAGATGATGATTTGGAGGGTTACGACAAGATGGTGTCTGGAAGAAGAAAGACGGGAAGGGTGAGCTGCACAGTTAGACATTTTTTCATTTGTTCTTCATAGAATTTATGTTTATTTTCTAAACTTTTAATCAATCTCTTCTGCAGTGGAACAAGAGGAATGAAAAGGGGGAGACGTCTCTCCACAGAGCGTGCATAGATGGGAACCTGAAGCAGGTCCTGTTCCTGGTGGAACAGGTGAAACCAAACTTTTTCTACTAAATCCCTCTGTGCTGATTAGAAAACTAATCCGTTTAATTAGTCACTTTATATGCCTAAAGAAAAGAGAAAAAAAAAACCTTTGAAGCTGATAAAATAAGGTCATTTCCACCAAGCGTCCGTCCTGATGGTGTTCAGATGGTCCTTTTTAAGGCTCAGTAGAACTCCAGCACCAGCTGCCCCATAAACAGATCTGGCGCCATCTGCTGGCAGTACTGTGGAACTATCAGAAAGCCTCATGGCCACAGGTGAGGCAGCTACTTAACCGAGCCTGAATCGGATTCGGTACTTGTATCGGTACCGATTTAAAAGTTTGTTATTCATGAGAAAACAAACGGAGCCATGTTTTGGTGCCAAAACACATAAAGCATAGCTAATGGAAAGCACTTGAGAGAAGGACTCCAACTTACACCTGCTGCAGTATTTGTGAAGCGAAGTACAAGGTCAGCAACAGGAAGACTTCAGAGTGGAAGCATTTAATGAAGTGAAAGATTTTTTTTTTTTAATAAAGCTGAGGATTGCACAATTTTTGATAGCCTCATATCCACAGTTACACAATTCAGCACCATTAGCTACCGTTAGCGGCTCGTCCTCTGCAGCTAAAACCATGAAGCAGCACCGTCATCATCTTTGTTTGCTTCAGGTAAGGATTAGATGTTGGTGGCGTGGTTCACAGGCTTTGGTTCTCACTGGTTGACCTTTGCTGCACACGTTCCTCATTTCTCTAAACACATTTCCTGCCCGTGTACATTTAAAACTAAATAAAGGCCACTAAAGCCTAAAAAATAATCTAAAACTCTACGTACCTAAGCGACTAAAAGTAGCATTGCTATAACATCAGTATTACTACGGATGTTTACTGAGGGATCCATCAACCTATCAGCCACATCTGAACACTTGTGCAGCTTTAGCTTTGGCTTCAATGAACGTCAAAAACCAAACTGGATTCTGATCTCTGTTTTATCCTTCTTGTAAGCAAATTTCTCTTCTTTCTTTTTTTTTTTTTGCTATTTTAACCCAGATATTTTTGCCTCCCATTTGGCACTAACTGACTTAGCCTCACTACTTTGTTATTTTATCCATTATGCGCATTGCCGTACCTCTGGTCACGTGGTGTTATTGTAAATATACACTGAAGGGCTTTATTCACTAATAAATTAAGCAAAAAAAAAGAATAATAAAAGTAATAAATATATATGAACAGGACGCAGTCATTTTGAGAAAACTAGATATGCAGCCAGTGTAAGCTGCTGATGTGTAGACATGAAAAGTCCTATTACAAGACTCTGCCCCTTTAAACTGAGCTTTTTAAATATTTAAAACTAAAAAGAAAAGGCATCTTTTCATCTGGTCTCAGAGGGACAGATTGGCTCAGACCAGATATGAATCTTTAATATGATCTCTGTGATCATGAGCGAAAAACATCAGAAAATCTGCAGCCTTTTTTGATCCCTTTGTGTTTGTTTGTCAGGGTCACCCAGTGAACCCCAGGGACTACTGCGGCTGGACTCCCCTGCACGAAGCCTGCAACCACGGTCACTATGGTAACTCATCTTTTATTGTACCATAGTTTGTGTTGTAGGGGGAAAACGTCTTGGCTTTGCTCAGTGGGTTTCTGTTTTGCAGATATTGTAGCCGTGCTGCTGGAGCGCGGCGCTAACATCAACGACCCCGGCGGGCCCCTCTGTGAGGGAGTGACTCCACTGCATGACGCGCTCGCTTGTGGAAATCTTAAAGTTGCTCAGCTGCTGGTGGAGCGAGGAGCTTCTGTCACAGTTCGCAATTCTAAGGTTTTATGTGTGTGATGTGATCTTTGTTTGTACCTTTTGTAAAAACAAACACCATTAATAGAGGGATAACACTGGAAGCAAAGGTTGACATTAAAATGTTTTATTCTGAGGATATCAAGGGATTTTCCTACATGATCTGCTGTTTCATTATGACTAAGGAGCTTTCAGTCATTTTTGCTCAATATACAAGGCAAGTTTATTTGTCCACAGTTCAGTACATGGACAATTCAAAGTTAAGTGAAGTCAAATCACTGCTTTTAAACCCCTTATTTAAAGCAACACTATAAATTTGACCCATTACGCCCTAAACACAATGAACATGATTTGCGTCAATCCGAGAGAAAATCAGGTCATAAGAGATCATGGCGCTTGGAGAGTTAAAGGGTGAACACACCAAGCACGATTTTCTGCAAGGGCACTTGAGTAGCTCATATAATTCAGCCACATTTTCATGGGTCTGATGGAAGAGAGACGCAGTTTCAAAGTTAAACACGTCTGCTTTGAGGGAAAATGCAAAATAAAATCAGTCAATGAGGTTGATAACAGCTTTGGAATCGCACGGCGCACATACAGCAGGTGGGGCAGACTTGGGCATAAGCATTAAATCATTTTAATAAACGGGATACTTTACCCATGATTGATGTTCAGGAGGAGAGAAATACGTGAAGTAGAAAAGTGATCCTCTGAGCCTCAGAAAAGACAGAACGATGGGCAGTAGAGGAAAGTGCAGCTTATTACTTCCCCCTCTTTATCAAAAAGAAAGAAACAAACAGATCAATGGCTCTTATTAATCTGACCCAATCAAATGTAGAATATGTTTCAGTTTATGACAGAGGTAAAAAATATGATGAATATGATCTGTGCATATTTGTGCATCTATGATCCTATATGTGATTTAAATACACGACAGTCTGTGTGTCGTTGAAAAAGTCAGATGTGACCGATGTGGCATGGGCTCTAATCTCTCAGGGCTTTTCTTTTTCTTAAATATCAGGAGGGTTGAGGTCAACCCAGCATTATTACACCCTTTATTTAAAGCAACACTGTATTTGACCCACTGGGGGTGCTAGACCCCATAGCTTGTGGGTTTATCCCTCATCAATCAACTAACTACACACTGTTGCAAAATGAAGCAGTGAAGCAGTGATCTGGGTCACATGACTTGTTCAGTGACGGATCCATCCCTCTTAAGTTACATAGGAGAGGTATTGAGAAGGGCAGCCTGCACAGAGCATTGATATCCTGCAATATTGACCTGAAAAAATAATTGAAGCCTAACATATTAGGCACTTTAAGGTAATAGATCAAAAGTTACAGCATTGCTTTAAAAAATCAACGGAGTCACGGACACCTGTCATCTGAATTGGTATAACCAGGGTTAAATTTTAGAGAGTTAATGTCTGTGTGCAGGAGGCCCAAGGCTTGGATTTATGAGTGAGGTGGAGGAACGGCCATATTCGTTTTTTTCAGAAGACCCCCAACTGGGTTAGAGTAATTCCTACCTTTGCTACGTTCTCAATCTGGCACATGTATTTTGTTTGTACTTTTATTTAGGGAGAGACTCCGATGGACACGCTGCGTCACTGGCAGAGGACTTACAGGAAAGAGCTGGACGAAGAGACGAGGCAAGAATGCCTCTCAACAGAAAGACTGCTAAAGAAGTCGGCTGCAGGAGGAGGTGAGCGTTTAGTGTTGCTGGAACACGTTTCTTTTAACACTTCCCTGCCGTGACCTTTAGTTTCCTTCGTCTCCTGCCAACCACAGTTCCTGCTGCTCCGGCTGCAGCCAAGCCCTTTGAGGCCCTGCAGGACAGCCAGCTGTTCGATGCAGAGAACTCTGAGCCTCTGTCGGCCACTGGAGGGGGCTCCTCCTCTAACCCGGACAGACCCAGGAACACTGAGACATCTGAGGGGAAGCGGGCAGCCGGCAGCCCCAGACGGCGGTCAGGCGGTGGCTCATTGCAGCGCCACAGAGTTCGAGGGACAGAGGGCTCTGTTCTATACGGGGTAAAGTTTGTAGAAAGCAAAACAAAAACAAGTTTTTTTTCTTTGTTGTTTGTTTGTTTATGGTCCTTAGATGATAAAACCAGAATATTTCTGTGTTGTTCAGATTACCAGCAGCAGCTCGGATGACAGCGACTCAGACGCTGCGGTCAGTCCTCTCCGCCCTGTCCGTCCCAGACACACGTTCCCAGCAGCACCGAGTCAAAACGACAATCCCACAAACAAGGAGCCCCTGCGGCCCCTCAGCTCGTCTGGGGAGGGCAACAGGGAGGCCCCGGCGCCATGCGTCTTCCAACGAGACGAGTACCATAGCACCATTCGCAGCTTGGGAAGCTCCAAAACTCTTCATCAGGGTCTTTCACAGCCTCAGATCTCCAGCACACCTGCTGTTTCATCCAGCGGCAGATCCGCTCTGGTTCCGGAGGACGAGTATCTGGCGGACGACTGGTTGGACGATGATCTGGGAGAGATGCAGCCAAAGAAAAAGAGGAGGCTTCAAACAGATGGGAACAGACCCAGAAGGGAAGAAACGGCTTCATCTTCTGCTGCTAGAAATCAGAACCATCATTTGAACTCCGACGCCTCCTGCAGAAGTAACACCTCCGATTTGGTTTGGATGTTTTTATCTCCTTTTCCTTCTTCATGTCACTTTCCTTATGCTCTCGTCTTCTAGGCTCTGTGTTGAGCTCCTCCAGCCGAGGTCTCTCTCAGAAGAACGGGTCACTTAAGCCTCGTCAGGTGAAGATGACTCAGATGCCAGGGATGGTGAGGTTAGGCCCTAGAGAGGTCAGCAGGTCGAGCAGTCCCTCCGTCACAGACGACGAAGAGACGAGACCTGAAACTCCTCCACAGATGATCTTCCAGGTGAGAATATGAACAGCATGAGCTGCAGATAGAGCTGCTTTTGGAAACAGAAGCTCTTTTTCCTTTTCAGGTAATAAAGTGATAAAGAAGAACTCAGAGAAAGTTCAGGACATCCACGTTTTACAACAGTTATAAAAGCGATGCAGGCGAGTTTAGTTTAAGTGGTGAAAAGTCTCTGGTTGCATCGAGTCTGACTCTTTGGCAATCTCTGTTTGGCTCAGTTAGTGTTTGAAGCAGCTTTAAAATAAAATCAGGTGTGAATCAGTCCAACAAACCATGAAGTTGATTGAAAAGAAGCATTCAGTATGATGGCTGTGAGTTATCATTGATGAGCTGCTCTCAGAACTTATTCCCTGTTGTTCTGGTTTGTTTGTTTCTCTCATATTTCAGCCCTCAGCTCGCTGTCCTGCTCCTGTACCAGGAGCCCCGCCTCCACCAATCAGGATGAGGGTCAGAGTGCAGAACGACGTCTTCCTCATCCCTGTTCCACAGAGGTTTGTTTCATTCTGAAGCCACATCAGTTATTAAGTTATTTTATATGGATCTTCAGATTTCTAGACATTTAAAATCAGTCTGAATCAGGATCTGGTGGCTTTAGGGTGTTAGTTGTTAAGTGTCGTGCTGGGTTTTGTTGCAGTGAGGCCGACTCCTGCACCGTGTCGTGGCTTTGTGAGCAGGCAGCGCAGCGTTACTACCAGAAGTCTGGCCTCCTGCCTCGCCTCTCGCTGCAGAAGGAAGGGGCGTTGCTTTCTCCTCAGGACCTGCTGCTTGCTGTGCTGCACACCAATGAAGAGGTGGGGGGGGGAAAACTCATCCTGATGAAACTCTCAGGCTTTATAGGATTTATTTCAATTCAGTTCATTTGAGAATGAAATGGAGGTTAGAAATAATAAAGAGATATGTGCACGATCACAACCACACATCTGCATTAACTGCATGAATCAGCATCTGTTGAACCTTTGCTGAGGTCTCTATACTGTTTATTGAGAAAATGCTTTTATGTGGTTCTGCAGGTTCTGGCTGAGGTTTGCTCCTGGGATCTCCCCCCCCTCCCTGAGCGCTACAAGAAGGCATGTCAGAGTCTGGCAGTGGGTGAGCGACACGCCTGGGAATGATTTCTGTGTTTGTTTGTTTGTTTTTGACATTTTTTATTCTTTTCCGTTATGATTAAATGTGTCTCCAGATGAGGATCAACGCCTGACCCGGCTGTGCGAGGTTCAGGATGGGAGCTCCTCTGTGTCGGTATGTGGCCTCAGCTTGGCCCCCTCCCCCCTCAGCCTGCTGCTCCGTGCCCTCAAACTTCAGGCCAGCCTCACTGAACTGCGCCTCTCTGGCAACCGGCTCCCAGACGGCCTCGTCGGTGAGCTGGTCGCCACGGCAATCACCATGCCCCGCCTCCGGCTGCTCGATGTTTCAGCCAACTGCATCACAGCGGAAGGGCTGCAGAAGGCTGCGGACTCTCTGAAGGGACTCACTCATCCTGCATTCCCGGTAAATCAGCTCAATAAAAATATAAACACACATCTTTAAAAGCATGCAGGGCTTTGCAAAAATGTTCACACCACTTGTTCATTTCATCACTACCACAAGTTTCGGTGTGAAACACTGAGATAAAAAGTGCTTACTTGTGAAGGCTGAAAAACAGGGATTATCTTCAAAGGTGTTTGGTTTCATTGTTTGATGTATAATGTTTTAAAAGAGCTGCAGTCCAAATTTATAATATCACTTGTTTTTTGGGGGGTTTTTTGTGTTTGAACTTTGTTTCAGTAAAGTCAAAGTATTTCTCCTTACGAAACTTTGGTTAAATAAATTATCTTGAGGTTCCAAGTAATCATTATTTTTGATCGAATGCTTCAAACCACACTGGCTGAAAATTATTCTCACCAAAAGACTTGCTTTCCTGTTGAAATTGTTGAGTCAGAGCCCCTCAGCTCGACACAACACATAAACCAAATAAAATTGGACATTTTCTCTTATTGTAGTTTTTCATTCAACAAAATAAACTCATAATAAATAGATGCATCATGAAAAAAGTGGTATTTTTGAATTTTGTTTTAGTTTTGCATCAAATGAATCCAAAATGTTAGATTCTGTAGGGAAGGCCAGTAAAAAAATATAGATTTTAATACAACATTATTATACGATGGTTTCCTTTTATCAGGTGGGAAGAATGCTGATCTGCAACAGCCGTTTACACAAATACCACAAAAGATCATTTGGTGAAGATGCTGCTTGTTTGTGCTGCATAAACAATCTATAAATGAAAAGTTGAGTGAAAGGAAAAACTGCTGTTAAAAAACAGTGAATAGGCTAACAGTCAGGACAGCAGCCTCAAAGAAGGGAGGTTCTGTGCACATGTAAAGCTATGTATACTGTCAGAAATAACAATAGTTGAATTTTAGGGGAAAAAACATCTTAGTTGCACAATTAAACCAAAACAGGAAAACAAAATGACTGAACTTAAATATTGTGGAATGTTTTTCTTGTGTCAGATGCACTAAACCCTCTCTGTTCAGTGCACTATTAATGATTTTTAATATTATTGTTATTTTAAAATAACTATGTACTTTATTACCTCCAGCTACATGGGACAAAACAGGCTAAAATGGGAAGGCAACTGGATGTTCGCTTAGTTTTTTCTGAGGATGATTTGACACCTTACCTAGTGATCTCTGTTGATTCTGATGTTCTCATCTTCATATATAACAGTTTGTATTTTTAGTAAGGGAGGAAAATATGTTGGAGCTTTCTTTTATTGAGCTGAAAGGAGCACAGCAACATGTGTGGGAGGGGCAGCACTGTGTTTTAAACACTGGGAGGAAACTACAGTCGCTTTAAAAGTTTCTCGGGGTTTTCTGGTTGGATCTGTATTAAACTAAGTTTAGGTCTTTTTCATGAGGAGTCCTGCTTTACTGATGATCATCCAAACCAGAACTTTGTTCTTTATGACAATCTTTCCTCAGTCTTTTGTTGTAAACATCTGTGATCCACGTACCTGGCTTTGCTGAAACTCTTTGTCACAGACTTTTTAAGGGTTATCTCTGTTAGAAATTCTCCTGAACTTTGCCGTGATTTGTCTCTGCAGTGCCTGGAGGAGCTCGATCTGAGCCTCAACCCTCTGGGAGACTCTGTGTCCGAGTCGCTCTCCTGCCTGTTGTCCTGCTGCCCTTTGCTCACCAAGTTGTCTCTGCAGGCCTGTCGCCTCACAGCCCGTTTCCTTCAGCAACACCGGCTGCTGCTTGCTAGCACTCTGACAGGTACCCCTGATGAGGATGATTGATCCGAATGTTCCTCTACATTTTTTTTCTGTTTGCAGGGACGTTGGTGTCCAACTATAAGATTTTAGACTATTACATCAATTATGTAAATCAGCAGGAGATTAAGGAAAATGAGATGCAGCAGTTTTAATGAAAACAGATCAAACATCTGCTAATAAATATTTTGTTTCATATCCTTAAACTCTCAGGACTTGGCCACCTGAAGTCAGTATCCCTGTCCCATAATGCACTGGGCTCCACAGGCTTTGAGCTGGTCCTGAAGACTCTGCCCATGCAGACTCTCACACATCTGGATCTGTCTGCTGTCCGCAGGGGTCCTGCTGACTTCCCCACCATGGAGCACCTCACCATGGTCCTGTCTCAGGTGTGCATGAATGATGAGAGCACATTACAGCCGTCTGTGTCTCACTGTATAATATAACCTACCTGCCTTCTTTTTGTTTTTTCCATTTAAATTTTTTATTTACAGGATGAGTGCTCACTGGGACACTTGAGTCTGGCATCAAACGGACTGACGGACAGCAGTGTGGCTGTTTTGGCCAGGTTTGTTGTTCCATTTGGTGTTGTTGGTTTTTTTAACCCTCTAAAACCACTTCTTTAGGGCTCTCCATATTCTTTACAGTTTTTCTAAATGTTGGCTTCATTATTGTTTTCCTTCAGGTGCCTTCCTTTATGTCCCACCTTGATGAGTCTGAACCTGTCAGGAAACCCGTCTGTGACCTCGGCGGGTCTCCACAGCATCCTGGCGTCCATGAGAGAAGCTTCTCGACCGCTGGTCCTTCTTAACCTTCAGGGTGCGCATCAGTTGGTGCTTTTATAGAATATTTATTAAACCCTTTTGTCCTAGATCACACTACACTAAGCCCCAGTGCAACATCCAGTCATCAGTCCTGTTGGGGTTAGTAATTAAAACCTGTAGCTGAACAGATTTAAAGTTTCTGAACGCTGATTATAAAGTTAAATAAGTTAAAAGGTTGGCTGCTGGTACAAAGAACGAACTAAAGGATCCAGGAACCGAAGGAAATAAAGAGCAGAACAGATTAAAACAACTTTCAAAAAGATGGATTTTTAATAATACCTTTAAAGGGATCTGCAACCAGTTGAACAGGTTGGCCTGATTATGTTGACATTTTGCTATTAACTTAAAAGCTTTCATTGTTTAATGCAAAAAACTTTTATAGCTTTTGTTTTATTTTTCACATTACGGAGGTCGCCATTTTAAACATGTGCAATGCATGCTGGGTTGATGGTGCAG
>JAUZNJ010025268.1:0-16771 GCA_034780135.1 Jordanella pulchra | reverse complement strand
CTGTGTCCCCTTAAGGTTATAACTACTCTCTCTCTTTTCAAAATTTTTTTGGATGTTTAAGGGTAATGTTTTTAGGTGTGCCTTATACATAACCAACAAAATATTATAATCAACTAAATCATTGAATTTCAATAACCTCAAATTACAAAATAATGTATTTGTTGGATATTTACCATGTTTTCGAGCAATAATTCTTATTGCTCTTTTTTGCAAAACAGAAACAGATTTTGTGCTAGTATAACATGCCTTTCCCCATACCTCAACACAATAAACCAAGTGTGGAACAATTAGTGCATTATACAACATAAACAGTGCATGATCATTCAGAAAATCCCGTACTTTATAAAGCACTGCAATTGATTTTGCTAATTTTGTTCTTAAATAATTTAAATGGGATTTCCATGATAATTTCTCGTCAATTATCACACCCAAAAATTTCACCTCATTTACTCTACAAATCTCTACACCATCAACTTTAAATGGAGTGTTTACAGTTCTTTGTCTTCTTGTAAATAACATATAATTTGTTTTGTCCAAATTTAAAGATAATTTATTAAGTTTGAACCATTTATGTATTTGCATAAATTCTATTTTCATTTCTTTTAACATCCCTTTTATATCATTGCCCTGACAAAAAAAAGTGGTATCATCCGCAAATAGAATACATTTGAAAAACCCTGATACATTTACCAAATCATTTACATATAAGATAAACAACTTTGGTCCAAGTACTGAACCCTGTGGAACTCCACATGTAATTTCACAAAATTCGGATCTAGTATCATGTACTTGTACAAACTGTTTTCTATTCTCCAGGTAGCTCGAAATCCACTGTAATGCCGGCCCTCTAATCCCGTATTTAATAAGTTTTTTGAGTAAAATGCTATGGTCAATCGTGTCGAATGCTTTCTTTAGATCGACATAAATGCTGGCACTATATTGTTTTTGATCAATAGCATTTGTTATATGTTCTGTCAGTTCCATAAGGGCCATTGATGTCGAATTTTTGGCTCTAAATCCGTATTGACTACTACTTAATATATTATTTTTATCTATAAATGTATCTAATCTATTTACAAATAGTTTCTCCAAAATTTTTGAGAACTGTGGCAACAACGATATCGGTCTGTAATTACTAAACATACATTTCTCACCATTTTTGTAAATGGGAATTACCTTTGCTATTTTCATGGCGTCTGGAAATTTTCCTGATGAGAATGACAAATTACAGATATAGGTGAATGGTTTAATTACATAAGACATAATTTCCTTTACAAATTTCATATCCATATCTACCCAATCCTTTGATTTTTTATTCACCATTTTGTTTACGATACTCAGTATTTCTTTCTCATCCGTTTCTCCAAGAAAGATGCTGTTTGGACAACTCCCAATTTTTTGGGTAACGTCGCTATCATCTTTTGGTATCTGAGCAGCAAGTCTTGGACCAACATTTACGTAATAATGATTGAATTCGTTTGCTATTTCATTCCGATCATAAATTTCTGTATTTTCTTTTAAAAAGTGTGTTGCAATACCAGATTTTATTGTATGCTTTGTAGAAACACTATGTTTAGGTATTTTCTCTGCTTTTGCACCCCTCGACCCCCAAATATTCCTCACTTCTGTACAGTAATTACTTCAGCTTTTTTTAAACTAAGATTTCATTATAATCAAGAACATTGGTCTACATCTACTAATAATTAGTAACATGAAAAGAATATAATAATATAGTATAATAACAACAACAAAAGAAGAATAGTTAACCGGCATTTTTATTCCCATGAAATACTCATTATATCAGAGTACTTGCTAACTTACCTTGAGCAATAAGGATGGGATATTCCAGGTATGTTGGGGGTGGGTAGTCATAGTACATCTGGTAAGTTACAAAAACTATGAATCTGAAAATGAATAAAATGTAATGTTAGCATAACTGTTTATATGTAAAGATGAGAGAAAAATATTTAAAATATTGATAGATGTATTGACTATGAAGTATAAAACCTATCGATCACATTTTTGTTTTTCACCTAACGCATTGATAGTAGGCCCAAACAAATGACCTGGATGCATTTGCAAAATTTCCTTTAAGTAAAAATCTGAAAATTGTGGCATGCATTTGTATTCAGACCCTTAATACAGAGAAGGGGCAAAGCAGACTTCTATGGAAACTAGCTGAGAAAGTCTTTTAGAGGACACACTAAACTACTTCTAGAAGCAATAAGTTAGGTCCATTTGTATTCTATTTAGAATTAGGATTATCCTGTCCTGGATTACTGGAAGTTTACTGCAGAAAAAAAGAAAAACACCCATACTCTACTGGAACAAAGTTTGTGGAGAACAGGATTGTAATTTGTTTTGATAGCAATATTATTAAATACTGTAAAAAGGGGTGTGCAGGTGGCGCAGGGGTTAGCGCGCACGACCCATTTATGGAGGCCTTAGTCCTTGATGCGGGTGACCCAGGTTCGAATCCGGCTTGTGGTCCTTTCCCGCATGTCTCTCCCCCTTTCTCATACCCCCTTTCCTGTCAGCCTACTGTCAGAGAAACGAGCCACTAGTGCCGTTAAAAAAAAAAAAAATTGTAAAAAAGAACAGGATTTGTAAAAAGTGCAAATTTTCCTCTAATTTTTCCTGATGTTATTACAATTACTTTTAACTATCTCTAAACCCTCCAGCATCTCAGGCACCATAACTGCAGCAAGACCCCATTTAACATAAGAAAAAACTGACAAGACTCTACACAATGCACTTAAATGCACAGTATCGACTCAGCAAAGCTGCAGTGACTGCCACACTTTTCAGATTTGTATTGGTCTGTGTCACTAAATACTAAAAAAAAAGCATTCAAGTTTACAAGGTGATGTGGGCATTTTTTCACACTCTTTAAAATCTATGTAGCATCACTGAAAAAGAGAACATACAGGAGAATCTCAGGGGAGCAGACATTTTTATACTATCTTAGAAGCAGGAAATGATGTCTGAAAGATCTTTTTTGGTCAGCTAAATATTTATATAATTTCTCATCAGCATCATAGGTAGATATCTGAGGAGGTTGAGAGTTCTAGCTTTTGATTTTTTTCCCCTCAACCCAAGGTGTTGTACATTTCTACAGATTTATCTAAGAACATTTCCCACCTTTCTGGATATTAAATCAAAACATTTCCCAGCTGTATGCTGTGTATTTGAAGCTAATGAAGACTCTTAATCAGCATAAACAGTCCTAGCAGCTGCAGCGAGATCAAAGGTGTTATTCTGCTTTACATGAGTGGTTCTACATGGGGGCTGGAAGCCGTAATAAAAAATAAATTGCTTATAAATATATGAGCTGGGACAGAAACCGATCAGTTCTATATTTTGTACCTTCACAAAAATAAAGAAGCAGAACTTTTAGCTTCATTCGCATTGAGACAGGCTCACAGTTTAAGAGTGCACCAATTGCAGTTTTCTGGCAAATAGCTGATCTTTAAAAAGCCTGTCATCCAATTTTGACTGATATTTTCTTTCTAACAGTTGTTATAAGACCACAATACACATTAAATGTTTTAATCTGCTTTTTGGTTCTGCGGCTCGCTAAATAAATATAAAGATAAACTAATGCCCTGTTTTTTGTTTCAAGCTTTGGTTCTGTGCCCCGTTGGTTTAGAACCGCCACTGGATGTTGATCCCTCAAACCTAACAGGAAGTTTGTGAGATCCAGTTCTGCACAATTTTGTATTCTATTCTAAAAATAAAACCACTCTCATTTACAGTGTTTTGTATAATTCATAATAATTTTAAATATGGCTGTAAACCACCTAGAAAATAAAAATACCTTTCTATGAACATGTGCACAGTTAAAAACAGGAAGACATCAGAACAAAGCTGCGCCCTTCTTTACATTTGTCCAGGTTAATCTTTTCTCTGCCCGCAAACAAGTCACCGGCAAAAGTAAAAAGTAGAACCTCAGAACCTCCTGCAGAGCACCTACCCGATGAGTTCCAGCAGCAGACTGTTGAGGCTGATCCCTGTTGAACATTTGGCTCTCATTAGTACGAAGATCTGCGGGAACTTCAGCACCATGCACATAAACAGTGTGCTGAAGTTGGCGATGTGCAGCAGCATGTCGGACTGCATGTTTTCGAAAGATGGCAACTATCTAACTCTTTTTAAGCTTTCTTTATTTTTTGTATAACTAATACTAGCTTCCAGATGCTGCTGTGATGCGAACACTGTGAAGGTACTTATGCTTTAACAGGAAGTGGGGTGTAAATATTTCAAAATAATGGTAGTAGTGAACCGTCCAGGCTCGCTAAGATGCTGTTACCATGGGTTTTCTTAATCTAAGAATAAATTCAAGTTATAAACATATTTTTAAACCAAAAACAGAACATTATTCGTGATAAAATCAAATAATCAAGGCACATATTATTTTAACGTGAAAGAACTGTGGTTGCCATCCGTTGATATCATGTATAATTGACAGCTTCCTGTCGACACCCGGCATAATTTTTCATTTCCGCATACATCCTCTGAAAGCTGATTGGTTCCGAAACAACTCCAGAGTTTGAAACCCTTTGAAAAAATATTGAACGCAGCTTTACTTTCGATTCTACTGAACAGTTTATAATGAAGGAGAAATAAAAAAACAACTACAAAGTTATCCTGGATATAGTTTGCATTTATGGATCAATAATCATTTCAAAGCTAAGGCTGTTAAAATTCAGTAACTATATTTTTATATATTTGTTCTATTTATGATATTAGCTCACGTCTTTTAATATTTTAAACAGCCTCTTCACTGTCTTATAGTACGTTTAGACATAAACAATATTTTACAATAGTTACACAGTAGTGTACATCAGATATTCTTTTTTTATTAATTTGTTGTAGCTACAATTTCAGGAAGAAAAATATAAATATATATTCAATATACAGTGTTGTATTATTTTGATTACGTTTTTAATTATTTGGATTTGCCATGCTGGACCTTACTCTTTGTTTGTTTGTTTGTGTCTAATTCAAAGAACCAATTATTTTTTTAAAGATGTCCTTGTTAATTATAGATTAAGTATTTCATTTATTTCTATCTTGTTCTTGTTTTTAATGGTATTAGGAAATCTCCTTTTACACCAGTGTGACAAGTTTGATTACTTCCAATTATTAGAAGAGTCGTATTTTCAGCATTGGATTGGATCAAACTTGATAATCAAACATAAATCGCACAAAAAGAGTTTCCCAAACAGCTTTAGGCTGAAAAACTGTCACACAGCAGATGATTCATGAACAGTGACGCAATTATAGATACAGGTCTTTGGTAGAAGTTCTCATTTTCCTTTAAAATTTTCTGCTTTTTAGATGATTTTCTCCTCCTTTACTTTTTCACATACACCCAATTTTTAAAGCCATGGTGAAATATAACACATTTTCACTGA
Organism: Jordanella pulchra; assembly: GCA_034780135.1. NCBI lineage: Eukaryota > Metazoa > Chordata > Actinopteri > Cyprinodontiformes > Cyprinodontidae > Jordanella > Jordanella pulchra. The sequence goes on along the minus strand of JAUZNJ010025268.1, from coordinate 11,354 downwards.
AAGTGTATTTGAGAATTACTTTGTCTGTACAAATAAACAAACATCAAATTTTCAATTTGCAGTTTTTATGCAGACGAAGGATGTTGCTCGTTTAAAGCATATGTTAACGTATAAAGAATATGACACAGGGTTAAAGTTTTTTTTTTTTTAAAACTCTTTCTTTAACACTCATACCCCTACATAAAATCTAGTTTAACCAATTTACCAGGTGAATAGACCCATATGCAATTTATTCCACTTGTAGTTGAGAAGAAGAAGTAAAATAGGTTAGTTTGTTAAACTACTTCTTGGTTTTCATTCAGAATTCTGTTCTGATTTGGAAAAGGAAAAATATGCTATGACTACAAAACCATACAGCTGTTAATGTCGAGCTAAACTGTGGCCGGTGGAGCATTAAATCATAAGCTGGAGAATCTGTTGACAGATTGCTGATTATTTTTACGCTTCGCAAATCTGGTCTTCATGCGAGAGTGATGGACAGAAATTCATTTTTTAAATGAAGCATTTGGAGAGCTTTTAGCTTATATCTTGCAACATTTCAGAGGACATATGAAAATTTATAGGAAAGAAAATCTGTGGTCTAATGCAACTAAAATCACATTTTCTGAGAAAGGCTAAAGACAAAATGCATCATCTTGAGCATCCAATTCCAACAGATAGAACTAAAACATTAATGTCAGCATCAGCATAATGGAAATGTTATTTAAACAAGGACAAAGAAGCTGGTGAGAGATAATGGAAATATTGATGGAGCTAAATATCAGCCCTTTGAAGCTAAAAACTTAAAGCAGAAGTGAATGTTTACATCCTAATAAGAGAATCAAAAACATTTTAAGTTATAATGAAATAACATTTCCATTATGCTGATGCTGACATTAATGTTTTAGTTCTATCTGTTGGAATTGGATGCTGTTCTCTTTAGATCATCACTGAATTAAAACTATGCTGGTCAGAAGAATGAGTGAACATGTTGATCAAGGTTGGTCGAGATCTATCCAGATAGACTTGCAGATGCAATGAAAGTTTCTCTCTACTATTGACTCAGGAGGTGGATCCATGCCCCACTTCTTTTAATAAAAATCTCTGAAAGTCTTCTTTTTGTCTTCTGTTTCTAAATCACTTTTTGATTCCTGTTGGTTTATCAAATAATCTTTCAATGAACGGAATTAAAGATAGTGCCTGTGATGTTAAAAATGTGCAAAAGCAAAATGCTAATTGCCTTACTGGTATACAGCCACCTTGCAGTTTAGTTTCACTCATTTCCCTGCCTTCCTTATGAATCTGCAGACCTTCAGCAGGGAGCGGATGAGGTGATACAACCTTTCAGTCGTCCAAATAAGCTCAGGTGTCTTTTTAACCATGCAACAGAGCTCAGATGACATGAAACTGATCTGTTTGGATCCTATTTTCTGAGCATGCAGGGGCTTTTTTTATTTCCACAGTTCTCTCTTATTATGTCTAAAGAGAATACATATCAAAGGGTAATAGAAGTAATAGACATAGAAAGCAAAAATGATTTAGGACTATTTATTTATTGGCTTTATCAAAAACCCGTTTGCAGCCCCCTGCTTGACATATGGTAGTTTTAACATGGCTGCAGCTCCAGATCTGCCTTCTTCTTGTGTCTGTGGTTTCCAGGCCAGAGGATCAACCTGTCCCGTCTGACCATCTCCCTCCCCAGAGGTGTAAATTGTCTGCTCCCATAAATCTGATTAGTGGTGTTCGGGGATTTATCAGAGAAGACTGAGATGTTGTCGGGTAAAGGCATCTCTTCCCTTGGCCCACCCTGCAAACATCCACAGAGGGAAGTGGAAAAATGCATTAATGCATAAATAGAAAACTGCAGCTTTAAACAAACATGTTGTAGAACTTTTTTACCTACATTTCTTGAAAATATCTTGGATTTTGAAATTAAAGTGTTGAGCAAAAAAAATCTTTTTTTTTTTTTTTGCTTACCAGATTACCAGATTTTAAGAGAAAGCTCCAGGTCTTCTCCCTGTGGACCACAGCTTGTTGGTTAAAGTGATTTTGGTTAAATTGATTAATCTTTTTTTTTTGCCTTTACGCACATCAGCTCACCATTGCAGGGCTTGTCTCCTCTCTCTGCACACCAGATCTTTCCACAGTTCGTCCTGTTTTACCGGATTTTTCCAGGACCTATCATGTTCCGCCATGTCTCCTGGACCATGCTGTGTCCTGTGGTCCCCTGCCGGGAGGCTCGTTGTGGGCCTGGTATCATGTGGTCGCTGCGTGAACCGGTATCCTCCCGAGGACACCTGCCTGACGCCGGTCAGGTCCATTCCGACGGGCACCCGGCGACGCTTTAGCCCAGGTAAAAAGAATGGAAACAGGCACAAATCACTGCCGGGTTTTTGTTTACGTATCCATGGAAACCTTTCAAAAAAGTAGCTGACGTACTTCACCAGACGTAGCCCGACAGAAGACCTGTTTGTTTTATTCCTTAATTCAATCAATGATGAAAATAATAGTTATAATAACAACAATAATAATGATTTTATGTAATTTGTGGATTTTTGATGGTGTTTCCAACGACTGTAACGTAATGCAGGCAATTAAAATATATTTTTTGTGTTAATATGCTGCGCCTAAAGAAAAGAAATCTGTCATTCAACAATCACGTGAAACCTCATTAACTGGTTAATTCAATAAATGGATGAAAGGGCCTGCATGCAATTAATCTAATACATTTTTTGAGTTTTGTATTGTGTAATTATATACTAAAATTAGACTTATTGTGGCACCGGAAGTAAACAACAGCAGCTTTTACTTTGAAAGATTGATGCCAAAACAGGAAGCATTGGGAGTGAGGGAGAAATAATCCGCTACTCCTAGCTCTGTGGGCATTTTACTGATGAACTGAAACCAACCGCTGAACTCAGGTAGGGTTAATATTTATCGATCATATTTTTTATACACATCGGCTACACTTCACGTTTAAATTAGCTAGAGTTCGAGCTGGGCTGTAGTATTTTTTTAAGTGTACAGGACAATCCTTGGTTCCGTGTGTGTTCATCTTGGGGGAACACTAAGGAGCTAACTAAAGAGTGTGGAAGAAGACTAGACCAACTTTTTCTCCTGCATGTTTTCAGTAGAAGCACCGAACCCTGACTAACTGTGTTAGGTATTCTGTGATGCAGCCTTAGCATAAAGTGTATCTTTTATAGTAGAGAGTGAGTCTTTCTGGACACATGCTAACCCGGCTAACCTACATAGAAACTTCAATCCTTGACCTGCAGGAGAACAGCAAAAAGAGGTCACTTTTAACCATCTTCAGCTCTTGATGGCTGACCTCGAATTATAAAAAGTAAATAAAAATGAAATATAAACCTCAATCCAGTGCCTTATACCAAGCGGATTAAGCATAGCATGATTTGTTTTGCTCAACGTGATTTCCACAGGTGTTGTCTATTAACCCAGTTGGAGCAGCTTGTGTTAGGATAAGGGAGTAAAACCTGCATCAAACCTGTTTTTATTGTGTGTCAGTTTATACCAAAAATCTCTTAATCTCAGTTCCAGCATCAGTGATCTAGCTCACCTATTTATTTATTAGTTTATTTGACAGGGACAATAAGCACTTCCTCAGATAAGCCTTAAAATTGTTAAAATTTCCCTGATAACCACTGCTACTTTATCCCACTCTTGTGCTGCCTTCACTGAGAACGAAGCCCGACCAAAAGCACTTTTCAGTGGAATGACAGCCTCCTCTTGTAGCCCTTTTGGTATTATAAACAAGATCAGATTGCAGATTCACAACTTACTCCAGGGGAGGAGAGGACAGACCATTAACTACTTTAAAAATAAGACCTAAATTTACATATTTAATCATGTTTTGCCAATTTAGGAGTTAACATTTTTGTAGGCCACCAAAGTGGTAGTAAAGCTGTAATTTCTATCCAGTACTTTGATAGTTTGCTTATAACTGTAACTCTAATGGCTTGAGCGCTGGATCATTTACAATGGACCAAATAGATAATAAAATACAATCTTTACATGCATAAAATAATTTAATTCTGTGGAACTTGAATGAAATAGAAGCTTTTTTTTATCAGGCCTGTACAGTTCCTGTTGAATATTTAATTCAGAGAAGTAATTTACCTAAAAGTTACAAATCAGAGTGTCTTTTTGGAAAAAAAAAATCAAAACAAAATGGCATCAGTCTAGTTTAAGTACACATCACACAGATGCCTGAAGGGGTAAAGCTGATGTGCTTGAAAAATGATATAAAAACCACATCATACCGTTCAGTAGACGTTGTCAGTCTTAGAGGAACACTCTTATGTGTGAAATGTGCATTTTAATCCTAAAAAAAACCACAAATAGGATCATGTCAATATAACCTTTTTAACTGTTCCTTAGTACCATGAAGTGGCTGATGCCTATTCTGCAGATGGAGGTTCCTGTTGTATAAAACAAAAGGCTGGCCAGATGTTATAGTTCATCACGTTTTAGCTCACTGACTCTGCTGTAGGTGACATGCCGCCAAAAAGTTAGAGCTAAACTGATTGGAATAGATCCATTGCTTTTCTTTACTGCTCTGCTTTTTGTTCAAAAAATAAAGAACTACCACAATCTTGTTGCTATAAATACGAAAAAATAGAGTTTATACTTTTTATACACTTTGTCTTAATATAATTCAGCATTTTAAAACTCTGTTTCTGTTTAAGGTGGTTAATTAGAAACGGATCAGTAGTTCTCATAACTATTGTTCACTGATGTTATCAGAGTAAATATCACTTAATCAAGCCTTTTATAACATTCCTCACTACAAAATGAGTAATAAAACCATTTAAGATTCATGCTGATATCGCATCGGATCAATACGGGTCAATAGTCAGAGCTGCAATAGCGGCATCATGCCAGTGATAACGTTTTATCAGTACTCCCAATATTTAACTTATCTAGTAAGATAAATATAAGCTGATAGTAAGTTATTGATTTTTTTATTTAGATAGGTCATAAATTATAGTAATATTAAAGAGGTCTTAATAACACAAACCCAGCATGCTGAAAACTGCATTAACCTTGATTTAAGAAGTAGCGACAGTTCAGTTTGGTTCAGTAGGCAAACAGATGGCAACACAAGGATTGATTTCAACATAGAAAAAAAATATTTAAGAAAAGAACATGTAAAAGATCAAAAAGGGACAGACACCGAGTAGATATAGATGGGGAGGCTGTTCTATGTCATCCAGTGCTGCTTATAGTGCAAACAGATTAAATACCACTTATTTTTGATTCCCTAATGTTTATAACGGACTGGTTTGAAAGTGGGCTAATCTATTTTTGTTTTTTTTCGTGGATGTATCAACTTAAAAAAACCCAAAACATTCAGCATTCAGTTTACAGCCCCTAACTACAAAGGGCTGTGTTGTGACAGACAGCCCTAACCACGTCCACTGCCCTTTTGCTCGGTGTTTATTTGCACTGTCACCCTAAGGTCACATTCTCTACATAGTGGATCCTATGTCTGGTAAACCAGAGGAGTTGGCAGAGAGGTCAATGGTTCACATGTGAGAGTGAAACTCCATCCTAGTAGATCAGAGGTGATTCCACCCTGGCTTTAAAGTCTGCAGACCATAAATAGAAACTGGATCGACCTCATAGTCGGAGGATAAACGGGGTGTATAAGGAAAGAGTGAGTTTGTTGGAGTCTGAAGTAACAGCAGTCAGTTTACCAGAGAGGTTATTTTTTGGAAGGATTTTGGTTGGATGTTCTGCTCATCTGTTGGACCCAGTATGTGTCTCTTGATTGTTTTTTTATAGCTTAGATCAACTGAAGGGTTCTAATGGAGATCATCAAGAAAGGGGATAATGGAGAGGAAAACAGTAAGTGTGTGAATCTGTGCCTGTAGTTGATTTATAGTCTCCAGTGTTCCTCCTGCAGTCCCCCGTGTTTGAACTTTAGGTCAGTAGTTGGAGAAAGAAAAAGATGTTTAAAAATCTTGAAGAGGATCAGGTGAAGGCTTCAATATGCTAAAGCTGCTTTTATTGAGAGTGAAGACCTACTTGTGTTCTCAGAATAGACTTTCTAATATTGTTTCTGCCGCAGGCCCTGAAGGGGAGATGACAAAGGAGGATATTTCAGAGCCTGCTGAAGGAGACGGAGTCCTCGGCTGCTACGCCAGAAATGCTCCTCATCAGCGGGCGGTAATCCACCAGGTGGCCTCTGCACCCATGCCCAGCGACAGTGGTGAGGATCTAACCCTGCACATGATTGATGGGGGGGTGGGGAGGTGTTAACTGAGGTCACCTTTAGGACTGGGTGGCTTAACAATGGCATCATAACTTAGATGAATTATAAGGAAAGTCCCTCACTTCAAAGCAACAAGCAAATGAGTAACTTTAAAAGCTCATACCTAGTCTTTGCTTACAGTGGTTCTTAAAAGTACGGAAGAGGATTAGGGCCATCGGGGAAAAAACAAACAAATAAAAAAAACAGCCATTCGATAAAACAAACGATGATTTCTGACTTTAATCTATAAATTCAGACTTTATTCTTAGAATTCTACCTTAATCTCAGAATTATGACTACATATAATAGTCCTACTTTGTCAAAGTGATAATCTTGGGCTTTGGGTATAGAGGCCTAAATGATTTGACCTTTATTGTTAGGTTTAAAAATCAGAGTTATGACAATTCATTAAAAAATCTGAGATTAAAGTCAGAATTCAAAAGCCCATTTTTTTCTTTTTTTTAATGGCCCCAATACTCTTCTTTATGAAAGTGTAAAAATTAGAAAGTTTCTTGCCCAGGAGAAAGGAGATTGATACACCAGCTGCTCTTCTTAGTTTAAATAGATGTGGAAGCTTTGATGTTAATATTTTGTTGAAGCGTCATCAGTTTGAGTATTTCCTCCTTTTGGCTGAACTCTATAAGCGTCGTCCATTATTACTTTCCACTTCTCCATTCCAATTTTCTCAGAATCTGTCAGACTGGGGCAGATATCCACATTTACTTTCTAATTTACTCTTTGACTCCAAAAACTGAAACGAAAGTCCTGTAAACTTGTTTTCTGTTCATTTTTCTGTTTGCTTTGACTCAGTATGATGCAGGAAAATAAAAAGTATCTGTATCTCTCTGGTAGTTGCCATAATTTCGTCCACTTTGACGAAAACTCCAGTTTCATCCCTGGAAAGGTATTTCTAGAGCACCGTGCTTCTCCAGCATGTTTGAAAGTGGGATTACTGTGCTTTTGAACGTACCTTTTAATTTTAGGATTGGTTTCATCAGACCATGAACTTTGATGAGCTTATAGTCAGGCCACAATGTTTTTCACTGGAAGAAAATGTTTCTGTAAAACTAGTAAAAGAGGTTGTTGTCACAACATTTTCTGCAGTGCATTTATTTTACCGTAGTATTAAAATATTGTGATTATATTTGTGAAGCCTTTTCCTGTCTGATACCTCTGCTCTGGTGTAACTTCTGTGCAAACTGTTCCCTTAGCTGAAGCCAAAGTTGTTCATCTTCAAATGCCAGAAAAATCTAAACAGGAAAACCAATTTCTAATTCTAATTCTAGCTGTCAACTATTTTGATTTAGAGATATCCGGAGCAGATTTGTTTTATGGAGTAGCTAAGACTACTACTGATTAGTGTTATGTAATTTTTGTTGTCTGTCTCTCTTTCAGAGTTTTCCTTCTTTGATCCGTCTGAGCCGCAATGTAGAGAAATTCTTCAGGATCCAAACACCACCATCCCTGAACTGTTTGCTGTCCTCCGGCAGTGGGTACCCCAGGTCCAGAAAAACATTGATGTCATTGGAATTGAGGTGACTGTTGTAATTTTTTTTTAAACGCCATCTTTCTCTGTTACTGCTTCAGTGGCTCTAAGAACCAACATCTAAACAAAAACTCTTTAAAAAGATTGAAGTAAAACTCTGAGCGATCTCCTTTTTGGGTCCTTTCAGTTGTCCTCAGCCTGTTCAGCGCCATGCCTTAACAGCACTTCAGTAAATGCTTGATCCTCCCTCTGGTGCTTTTTGAGTTTCTGTAGAATTTAAAATTACAGGGAGGAAGATGGCTTAACTACAGAAAATAAACTTTAGAGTTATCAAGAAATACTGCAATTTAAAAGAAATAGAAATAGAGCTAAGCAATTATCACATTGCTTAACTGCTGGTTTAAACTGTTTTGTTTTATTGTTGCTTATTCCACGAGGGTCTGTTTAATGCTATTATTACATCGTGTTTATACACACAGCTACACTACTTAAAGTTAGTGGTGTGTGAAATTAGCCATTTGATCATGGATAACTTGTTTGTGTTTCTGGGCTTTAAAGCTGTGCAGCAATAGGTTAATAAACTAAACTACTTTTAAATCTTTTTTTATCATCACTAATAAATGCACTGAAATATTCTAATAAACATCCACATCAGCTTTAGTTCTGCTTCACACAGCTTTTCTTTCTGTTCTTATCTGTAAATCTAAGAAAGTACTGGAGTACCTGTGGTTTTATTTATTTTCTGGTTATAATAAACCAGAAATAGCCGAGCACTGCTGGCCAGCTGGCTGACAGAAGGCAATAGCAGTTTTCCTTCTCTCATTTAAACGTTTGTTAATATTTATAGTCCTTGAATAGAATCTAATAGAAAACCTTTATTCAAAATATTGACCCACTTAAAAGTCTGTGACAGTTGATGTTAAAATAGGAGAGTTTAGTTTGATGTTTTTCTGTTTCTGATCGTTCTTTCTTCCATTTTACAGCCTTGCCAATTTTGATATTTCATTTGTGAAACTGACTTAAAACAAAACTATCTTTTTAGTTTTTAATAGAGATGCACAGATCTGATGCTGGTATGCATTGGTTCTGATATTAAAGAACATTTCATATTGGTTAACAGTAAAATGGGTCTGTTCCATAGGAGCAGAAATGAAGCAGATTTAAGCAGAAATCTTTCCCCTTTTACAGTCAAACTGAACCCTTACAGTTAAATATTTGGCTTTAGGATGGATTTTTTTCCTGTTAACATGATTTACTGTTTTGTCTGTGGATCAATACATCCCTAGTTTTAAACATCACTTTCTCTATTTTAAGGGGTTGTTGTTTCTTCTTTCATTCTTATGAAACTAATTCTCTGCTGTATTTGTGCTGAGATGATAGCAGTTTTCACTTGAACTGGTTTGATGAAAACATCCTAGTTGCCTTTAGAGATTGAGGCCTCATCATCAGTAACAAGCTCTCTGAGGTGAAGGATGTTTCTGGTTCCTCTGTGACCCGATCTCATATGAGACTCAATAACCTTCAAACTTTTTCTATTGGAACCAAACATTCCTGCATTCCTCTTGAGCGTTTTAATGAATCCGTTTCTTCTTACCATTTTTTTGACTCTGGAGAAATGAATATATATATATGTATATATATATATATATATATAAGTGTATTTTTTGATATTCTTGGTGTTTCCTAAATATAAAAATTTGTCCTGTTATTCTTCAGTTCACTGTCCCTGATTGTTATTAAATGGTGAAGCAGGTTTCTCTGTGGCTCATTGTGTCTTTGCACAGATCCTGAAGAGAGGTTGCGGTGTGAATGATCGAGATGGTTTGACAGATATGAGCCTTCTGCACTACTGCTGCAAGGCCGGGGCACCAGGAATTGGTTAGTACTTCCTTTTAGCTTTTTATACATGATTTTTCTTTCTTTATTTACTTGCACTGACTGGTCAACCTCTACAGCTTAATAAGTGCCCTTGTCCATCAATATATTGTAAAAAAAAGGAAAAAAATCAATAAATGTTATTTTCTCTCCTCAGGCGATGCAGAAACAGCAGCTGGATTCGCCCGGCAGCTGCTGGCCTTGGGCGCTGACCCCAACCTTCGCTCACGCTGGACCAACATGAGGGCGCTACATTATGCTGCCTACTTCGACGTGCCCCAGCTCCTTGTTGTGGTGCTACAGGCGTCTCAGCCTGGAGGTAAGAGCAGAGCAGAGAGCTGCTGCCCTGCAAGAGAGGGGAAGGTTGTGGCAACAGTCAGTGCAGGTCAGGCCGTTTCTATTTTAAGCACCAACTGCCACAGGGATTAAAAGCGTAGCAGTGAGTTTATCTTCTTGCTGTGGTAAACATTCGGGGTTGTAAGTTTGTTAGCTGCTTCCACGGATGAATGGAGGTAGCAGATGGTGGTGCTGTTGTATTTGATGCCAAAGCTTTTTGTGTTTACGGAAGTTTTCTTTTTTTTTTTTTTTTTTTTTCTGTTTGATTGAAAATCCAATTATCTGACATTCGCTACAAGTCATGCAGGAGAAAAAGCAAACTTGTGCACAAATGTTCTTTTTTTTTAGTTGGAGCAAAATGGAACTTTCTAGCAATCATGTATACCTGCTGTGTGTGATTCAAAAATTACTCTTCCACATTCCTTTAAGAAAATCTATCACAGGTAAAACATGGTGGAGGTGGTATCAGGCTGTGGGAATGCTTTTCTTCAGCAGGTATCGGGAACCTGGACAGGGTTTTTGGTGAGATATGCCCCTTTTTCACCAGCTCCACTCCACTCAGCCTGCAGTGTTTGTTTTTTTTCAACCCCATTTTTTTTTTACTTGCTCTAAAGCAGGACTGAACAGAGCATCTCTGTTATATGGACAGACTGCCATTCACTGGGCGGCCATGAGCGTAATCAGTTGCATGCTTGCAGCTTGATGGGAAGAAATAAAAGAAGAAAACAAAGAGAATGACGACAGGGTTTCTGCTACCAATCATTGGAGACTTTTCAAACTCCTCTAGCGACTTTATTTATTTATTTATTTATTTTCATAGAAGGAATTGAAGACAAATCTAGTGACTTTTCTCTGTTTTTGCTGAGTTCAGTGATTCACTTCTACTGTAGCTGTCTCGGGACAGCAGTCAGAGCTGGTGTTAGTCTCTCTCTGCTTCCCTAAGCGTTGTCTCACAGGCAGCTGCGTCATCCTGAAAGCCCTGCATGCAGGCAGAGCAAAGAGGAAACCTGCTCTGTTTTCTTCAGCTAATGTGTAACACTTTATAGCAAAAAGCTACTAGTGATTCCAAAGCTGGATATAAGAATAATGTAAACATGTTTTTTTACCTACTCTATACTCTTTTTATGCTTTTTCTCTGTAACTGTTAAACTAAACTAATGACCTGATTACCACACAGCTTAGTCAACCTTGATATTGGCATCGATTAAGGAAATGCATTATTCTGTAAAGTAAGGTTACTTCTCAATAACATTTTAATGACGGTGACCATGACAATAATCATTTTACTATTTCTAATGATAAAACGTGGCTCACTTATTTGAAGGTGCAGAGTTTATCACGTTTGCCAGACTAAATTTACAATATGGCATTAACAAAAATAAATTCTTAGAATATGAACAAATT
>JAUZNJ010025257.1:0-16656 GCA_034780135.1 Jordanella pulchra | reverse complement strand
CCCCCCCTCTCTCATATCCCCTTTCCTGTCAGCCTACTTTCAGAAAAATGAGCCCCTAGTGCCGTAAAAAGCTAAAAAAAAAAAAAAAAAAAAAAATTAACACGAGTAGGTTCTTGTGATTCGTCTCAAATATTTGGTCACTTTTGTCATTTTTTTATTTTAATCATTTAATGAAATGGGACTTGGAAAAAAGTCCCTGTTGTTCTCATCAGTCTGCACTGATCCCTTGAATCCCATAAAAAGCGATTAAAGCCGAGTTTGATTGCAGTTTAAAAGCCTAAAGGACTTTTAAGAGGGACTTTGGTAGAAAGCTGGAGTACCCAGAGAGAACCCACAGCTATGGATGGAGAACATGCACACAGCGTGCAGAAGGACTGGCGGGTTTCAGACCAAACGCCTTCTTTCTACTGAGAAACATTTCCACCACAGCAAGCAGCTCTCTATAACTCTGAGTAGAGAGGAAGATGATGATGATGATGAGCTGCCCCTTTAAGTCTCATCGTCTTTTTTTTTTTGCATCCAGCTCCACACCAGCAGTCCGAACACCGAGCTGAGCCAGGCTGCCCTACAGGCTTTAGGGTTCTGTGTTTATCATTCTCAGGTGGTTTCTGGAATCTCTGGTGAGTTTTTCTTATTATTCTTTACGAATGTTTGTAACTTCAGTCAGTGTGGTAATATTGCTCAGAGTGACACCTCTGTATTCCAGAGATCTTTGCTGCACAAATCCTGGCGGCGCTCTGCTCCCTGGTGACCAAGTCGACAGATAAGAACACCTGCACCAGAGCATTATGGGTCATCTCCAAACAGAGCTTTCCTGCAGATGTAGTCGGCAAAAATGTAAGCCGGGGGGGGGGGGTGTGCGTCCCTTTGATTAAAGGTACAGAATGACCTCGGTTCTTTACTTTAGGTGCCAGCTTTACTGGGTTCTTTGGAGAGTGTTTGGAGCAGAGAGGACCTCCAGTCTGCAGTGATGGACCATGAAGCCCTGAACGTGATCATCAGGTAGAAGATTCCCCTGATTCCCTCTCATCAGTCCGTCTCTAGGTCAGCATCACTCAGGCCTCTGCTTCTCTCAGGATGCTAGAGCAGGTGCCGACGCAGATGTGTGACGCAGCGCTGCGCTGGACCAAGCTGGTCATCCCGCTGGTGGTGCACTCGGCCTCCAAGGTGCGCCTGCGCGCCGCCGTGGCCTTGGAGATGGGCACGCCCCTGCTGCTGGCCAAGCAGACAGAGGTGGCCGCTTTCATCGAGCCCATAATGTCTACAGTGAGTTTCTGTATCGATGCGTCGCTTTGAATCAGAGCAGCTACTATAAAATCAAATCTGACCTCCTTTCTCACAGAAACTGATCCCAGAGCTGCAGAAGCTCTTCACGTCCAAGAATGAGGTCCTCGTCATGAAGCTCTGGCCTTTGTTTGTGAAGCTTCTTGGGAAGGTAAAGCATCTCAGCTGTCGGCATGTCTTATTATTTCAACACATTCATGTGATCGTAACGGGTCATCTCTGCAAGGCCTGAAAATGAGACGCAAGAAACTGAACCCTGGTTTAGATCCAACTAGTTTGCTGTCAGTCCTTTCTTAAGTATTAATGAATCTGATATCACAGGATTCCTCCAGCAATGCGATTCCTCTTCAGGAACCGTGCTTCTAAAGGCTCTTTCTTGACCATCATTTCTGTTTATAAACCATAGTTTACGGTCTTATGCAGGATAGAAACAGAAGAGGAGGTAAATCCTTCCAAATGTAGCTTTAGAGAACCCAAACTCTGGTATGAAGAAATGATCTGACTTGAAGATCTCAGACTTTCGGTCCTTGGCTGTCATCCTCTTCCTACTGGATTTTCTATTCCTTCACTGTTGCAGATCCAGAAGATTTCTTTCCCTTCAAACCTTCTCAACCATCAGAGCCTTTGGTTCTAACAGCTAAAAACTAAAGTTCTCCTCCTCGGTTAAACACGCCTGTAAACGCTTTTCTCCAGGCGTGTCGACATGTTGAGGAGTTTTAAACTTGCAGCAGCTCCCTGTGATCCTCAGTCATGGTTGTTGGGGAAATAACAGTAGATCTGTTTGGAGAAAAGGTTGATTTGAAGAAATAAAAGCCTGATAAATTCTGAAATCTGCTTTTTACGAGGACCTTTTGTCTCAGTAATAGAAGTGAATGTTGAGAGCAGAAGCCCTGCTAACAGTTGAGCTACCAGGCCTGTTGCTAATCGGAGCGCTAACATGTGCTCCCTTCCAGCGGCTGCATAAAGGAGGTCCTTTCATCAACTCTCTGCTGCATCTGGAGGAGCTCGGTTTCCGTCACTCCTCTCCCACCATCAAGACGATCGCCTTCATCGCCTGGAAGAGCCTCATTGATAACTTTGCTCTGAACCCAGGTGAGCACCCCCCCCCCCCCCGTTCCCCCCCCCCCCCCCCCATGCTGGTGGTGTAGTTTTGACGTCGGCGTGAATCTCCTGCAGATATCCTGTGCAGCTCCAAGCGAATGAAGCTGCTCATGCAGCCGCTCACATCCATCCACATCAGATCGGAGCCCCTGCTGCTCACCAAGGTGGAGGTCTGGTGGTATCTGATCGTGCAGCTGGGAGCCAACCTGTCCTCCAACTTCGATCAGGTCAGGAGCTCCTTCGTGCCGCCGTGGTCCCAGCGCTGCTCTACGCAGGCTGAGACGTTGTGCTGTCTGATCCGCTGCAGGTTTCAGTGCCTCTGCTCCAGGTGACCATGGGATCCCATTCGTCCTCCGTTGCAAACACTCCTTCTCGAGCCGTCTCTCAAAACGGAGCCGTGACGCCCAGCACGCCAAAATCAGGTTAGCTCTTCTGTGCGGATGGACTCGCGGCCGCACAGATTAACTGTCAGATTAAGACTCTTCCTGGTCTTCTCAGGCAACTCCAGCTTCAACAGTTCGGTCGGGACGCCTCGGATGAGCCTGAACTCCTCCATGCAGGCTCCCGCCAGCTTCTCCTCCATTCAGCTGCTGGGCCTGGAGATGCTGCTCCACTACTTCCTGGGACCGGAGGTTGTTGCTGCTGCAGCAAAGAACAAGATTGTGTTAAATCTAGGTGGGTGAGAGACCCACACCGAGCGTCTGCAGCCGGAGCTGCACTGATTGCGGTTCTGACCCGTTCTGGAGTCATCACTGTCTGGATTATCAGAAAAAAAACCTCCAGTTTAGCTGCTCCTCTAGTTAAAGTCTGACACATTTCAAGGCTAAAACCAGGAGAACCATGTTTCCTAAGTGTACCACAGTATGCAGCAGTTCCTGGTCAGCTGACGGTCAGACTGGTTCCTAATGTAAACCTGTTGTTTCCAGAACCTTTGAACCATCCACTCCTCTCTGGGGCTCCATCCTTCATGAAACACGCCGCTGTGCTCATCTCCAACGTCAGAGACGGCTTCACCAAAGTCGGCAAAGAGGCTCCAGGTAAAATCTAGCGGACTGGATCATCAGCGTCTGCTGGAGCTGCTTCTGCTCCGTTTCCTTTTATTTAAAGACTCACAGTTTCCTGATTAATTCGTTGCATCTTTTTTGGTCCATTGTGGAAATTTTCTGACATTTTCTCTATTATCTCTAAGAAGTGAATTTTCTCTCAATTTGTGGATTAAAAACTAGTCACTAGTTGTGTGTAGAGATGGAGATTGTTAATTATTAATTGATCCAGTATTTTATTAAAATCCTTAAACTAAATGGGGAAAAAAACAAATGACAACAGACTTAGTTCTGTTGCAAACATTTGGATCAAAAACACGTAAAATGAATTTAACTACAAAATAAACAACTTTTTTTTATATAAATAAGAATATATAAAACGCTGAAAAATGTAAAATCAGCATCATAAATCAAACATCTGTTAAGACGGTGATGGAAAAACTCTTCCTTTAAAACAAAAAATAACTAAAATAATTTGAATTATAAATTAATATTTTACCTGAATCTTACAGATTAAAATCTGTTATATTAGTAAATTAAACTCCTGGTTATTCTGTTTACAAAAGAGTTTGAGTCTAAGTTTATTTCTGCCTGATTGGTCGCCTTAGAAACGAGCTCAATCCCTCTCCTGGTGTATTTCTCATCAGTCTGCGTCTGTCAAGCATCACTTTTCTCACTCGGCCTGAATAGATGCTGTTTGATTGGTGCAGATGACGTGTTTTTTAGCTCAAGCTGCGTTTTCTGCTTTTAGAGGCGCAGTGTTTTCTGATCTGGGCTCAGCCTATCAAATGCTGTCTTTGAATGTATGAACTGTATACTTTGCCATCAGGGCGTCAGGCCAGTTGTTTTAAATAAACTGTAACTAGATTGTTGCATAATGACTGGATCAGAGCGTTCGATCGGCGCCATTGATTTGATCTCCAGCTGATTAGTCGTATCTGATCTGAATCTGCTTCTCTTCTGTTTATCAACATATTGTTTGAATAAACTTTTGAGAGCAGCAGAGCTCAGTCTGGTTGCTAAGCTAGCCGGTGGTTTCTAGTATCTGTGCCTGAAACTCCACAGACTGTCGACATCCTGCGTGGTAACAGACATCCTTTCCTGTCCTCTCCGTCCACAGAGTCGCTGTTAGCCGTCATTTGGACCAGTCTTGTCCGGTTTGTCAACTTGACGATAGAGTCAGGTAAGCACCTCTTCTGTAGGCATTAAGGCTGTCGGGTTCTCGCATCAGAAACCAAGCTAACGAGGAAGAGTAAAGGATACGATCACGGCACTGATGTACCGCCTCCTGTAAACCTGTGAAGGTTTGCAGCTGTTGTGTGAAACTTGGAGACGAGTGGTTTGCTGCTCAGCAGGAGGACTCTCCAGTCGTGGGTTCGGCCTCGCAGCTCCACACAGAGTATTCTGATTGGGTCGTAGAAAACCTGGTGAGATGAAGATCAGAGACCTCATCCTCGTCTCGGGTACGACCCAGTCTCACCATCGTCATCAGTTTAAGTCTGAGCCTCCAGATCTCTGGTCTGCGCTGCTCTGAGGAGAGAAAAACGCTGAGGGCCGAGTCCCCGATGATGATGATGATGATGATGATGATGATGATGATGATGATGATGATGATGATGATGATGATGATGCTTGTGTTGCTGGGACTGAGGTGCTTTGTTCTGTGTGTCGGCAGGCAGTAAGAAGGAGCGTCAGGGCTGCGAGGCGCTCACCCTGATGCTTCAGACGCTGCAGAGCGTCGTGGCCTCGGAGGCGCTGCCTGCAGACAGAGTCCTGGTGAGAAAGCGAGCAGAACACAAACATCCCAGCATGCCGTTCAGATGTAACCAGTGGCTGCGTTCTCCTTTAGATCCTGCTGAAGGCCACGGTGAAAGGTCTGCCTCAGAGGGTGCTGGGCTCGGCTTCCTACCAAGTGGGCAAGATGGATGTGCTGAACGTGAGAATCTGAAGGCTTCAGTCTTTGTAGGCGCACTGCATTCTGGGTAACGTGTTTCCATCTGTTTGCTTCCTCAGGGAACCCCGGCGCTCTTCCTCATCCTCCTCCTCTTCAACAGTGACAAGCTGCCGGTGTACGTGGAGGATGAGAGGTGGGTCTGTGCCGCAGTAAGATGACTGTCCTGTTGAGTCCCGCCCAGTGATGCTGATGCGTGACGCGTCCGTCTGCAGGTTTTTCCACTGCCTGCAGTCGCTGGTCTCCTGCGGTCTGTCTGGACCCACTTCCGCTCTGGCGTTTGCTGAGGCCGCGCTGAGCGCCATGAGCAGCTGTGCAGCGTGTCTGCAGAACAAGGAGCAGCTGTGCAGGATTTGGAGTTCAGTGGTCGGCCCTCTGACCGACACCATCACACAGGTGGGGGGGGATCACACAACACAGGATGGGTTTTAAACTTGAAGCGTTTCCAATGGCAACCAAACGTTCCTGTAGCTCCTCCCCAGAATCTAACAAGTGGGTAATTATTTACTGCAGCAGCTGAGCTGCAGCTTTAAGCTCCAGAACCTTCAGAAACCTGCGTCCCGCCGTGGAGAACCTCATAGGAAAGGTTCTCCGAGACCAGAGCGCCAATGCTGCATCTGAGGCAGTTTGGATCTGAAGTTTCCTCTGGATGAACAGTTTCTGTTCTTTATTAAATATAAATATATAAAATAATGAGGATTTAAGATCAGAGGAGACAAAGAATATTTTGTCATTTATTTGCTAATAATCAGTTAAGAGGATGAGTGATGCTTCTTCGCCTGAACCTGTCGAATCCTTTCCAGTCGAATGAAGTGAACCAAGGAGACGCTCTGGAGCACAACTTCAGCGCCATGTACTCAGCCTTGATGTTCCCCGTCACTCACCTCCTCCGTGGCTCCCAGCTCCCGCAGGTCTGTCGACGCTCGTCTTCATCGACTCCTCAGGTAAAAACCTTGGATCTCTGCTAATCTGGTTACCGCTGTGACCTCAGATGTCCCAGAAGGCCGTGCTGTCCTCCTGGTCCAAGCTGTACCGAGTCTTCGCCCGCTGCTCCGCCCTGGTGGCCACGGCCGAGGAGAACATCTGCTGCGAGGAGCTCTGTGTGAAGATGGCTGCAGCCGTGGACCGAGCGGCGCTGGCGGTGAGTGTGGCGGGTGGGGGGGGCGTTTATAAAGAGCGTCGTTGCACTGATGGCGTCTGCGTTGATCCTGCAGGTCCCTTCCATGTTAAACGGCGTCTCCAGCCTCCTGCACGTCGTGCTGGAGTGTGTGGACTTCTCTCCGTACTCGCCCACCTTCCAGCAGAAGCTGAAGTGTAAGTAGTGGAGATTTCTCTTGGTTTCTTTGAGGAGTCTGAGAAGATTTAGCTTGATTGAAACCCGTTGGCTTCCAGCTCCTCACACTCCTGTAAACTGGACCCGGAAACGGAGCAAAGCCCTGGGGAACCTGTCCACCTTCCTGTCCCTGCTGGTCCAGTGTCTGCAGGTTTACGCCGAGGCCCTGGAGGATTCCTCTGAGGCGGCGGGCTCAGCCCTGGCCTCCGTCGTCTCCACTCTGTTCACCAACCTCGTGCTCGCCAACGCCGTCACCGAGGCGCTGAGCGCCCTCATTCAGCCTCTCGCGCTCCTCTACAAGCACACGGCAGCAGAGAGCTGCAGGTTCTCCAGCCAGCTCCAGGGAAAGGTCGGTACCACAGCGAACACGTCCCTAAAATCAGCCAGGGGGGGGGGTCTGTAGTGGCATTAAGAGGTTCTGCCTCGGTTCTGTGGGTCTGCCTCAGCTGGAGAAGCTCCTCTCTGAGATCCTGGGCTGCCTGCAGTCGCGCTCCACCCTCGCCTACGACAACGAGCTGCTGGCGCTGCTGTCCCCTCTGCTCTGTGTCGTCTTCCCTCACAAGAACAAGCACCTGCGCACGGCGGCCACGCAGTTCTGGAACGCCACCTTTGCCAACGCGGTCAGCCTCTCGTATCCTGAGGAGATCAGGTGACTGTCCTCAGTCTGGCGGTGAGAGCGAGGAATCGTCGCCATGCTGAGACGCAGCTGAAACCTTCTTCCTCCCACAGGCCGGTGCTCAGCCAGCTGAAGCAGAAAACTCCCATCATCCTTCCGGGCTTCGAGGCCGTCAGCGTTCCTGATGAGCTCAGTGAAACCGGCTCAGTAAGTGGCTTCATATTCGTGTCTGTTCAGACTCTTAAAGTCCTGCTGTTCCTGACTCCATCCTTGTTTGTTCAGAGCGAGAGCTCTCAGCTGGAGCCCAAGCTCAGCGGGATGTCCATGTGTTCGTCCGGGAAGAGGGACTCCATGCTCGGCAAGCCGGACCCCAAGGACAGGAGCTCCGCCAAGACGTCCAGACCGGTCTCTGTAAGCTCTGAACCCAAAGATCTCACTGACTTTTACTGGGATTTCAATGCATAGATCTTTTATTTGTTGAATCCACAGCCTCAACATGCGTTATGATAAAAAAAACTTCTTTCCAGTCATAAAAAGACCAATATCCATCATCAGCAGACGTAAACACTGTTGTCCTCTGTCGCCATCTGCTGGCATTACTTCCTCACTCATCCATCCGTATGTTGGTTTCCTTCAGGTTGTATTTCTGTCTCTGAGCATCCAGCGTTTCATTCCTTTATCTGATCTTTTTCTCTTATCTACCAAACCTGTTTACATGTGGAGGGATATCACACAACGTTAAATATGGACACATTTTATAAAAGATGGACGGTGTGAAACAGCAGCAGTGTGTTATGAGCCAACAAGGCGCCTTGATTTAATCAGACAGTGTTTGTCTGCAACCAGTGAGCTACTGGTGCAGAAGTTCAGGACCAGGCCCTCTGAAAACATCCACTGAACTGGATTTAAAACTGAAGACATGGGAAAGTTTGAGTGTCCTGAATAATTTCGGATCGCTGCAGCTGGAGACCATTGTTCTGGTGAACAGGTTAGATCATCGTCATGGAGAGCAGATCAGTTTCTAACCTTCAGAATGGAGGAGCTCATTCGGATTAAACAGAATGAGGACTCTCAGCTAATGGCTTCGGTTGGATGGTTCTAACTGGTAACGCTGGTGCGGTTTGAGTCGGCGTCTGAACCACTGTGGGAGACGAGGCCGTTTGAAAAATGTTTGTCTTCCTTCCTGCAGATGAAGCTGGACTTCGGTTCTCCCAAACCTCCTCGTAGGGAAGCTCTGGAAGAAGAGGCTTCAATAGACTTCGTCTTCATCCCTCCTGAGGCCAAGGAGAGGGTTCTGACCGAGCACCAGAAGGAGGTGAAAAGAACCAAAAGGTAGTTTGTTTTCCTCTCCGACTCGATCGTCCTTCCTGTGGACTTCCTCCATGTGACGCTGCTGCTTCCTGTCCTGCAGGGTTGACATTCCTGCCATGTACAACAACCTGGATGCTTCCCTGGACACCACCGTGTTCAGTCAGTTCACGCAGAGCCAAGACGACTCTTCGTAAGTCCCCCCCCATCCGCAGACTTCTGTTTATGGTTTGAAGACACACTTGTAAAGAAAAGTTTCTTCTTCAGGGACAAAGTTCCAGCTGGACAAGCTGATGGCGTCGTTACGGAGGATCCCAGCGAGGTAACGGAGCGTTAAACGTCTCCTGCGGGTTTCTTACAGAAACAGGTGCTGATGAGGCGACATGCATCCATGGTTTTGTTTTTTTTAACTCTGGTTTATTTAAATCAGACTAAATGTGTCCGAACTCCAGGTTTGCTGTTCTGCATTTTAGGTGATGTTTGGTCAATAGAGACCTTTGATGTTGAAAACCACATCTTAGAAGAAAAACTAAGATAAGGTTTCAGTTTCTTTAACTAGAACAGTGTTCAGCCGTGACGCTGATGCTTTCAGTGACCAGCAGTGAAACGGGTCTATAATCCACTTCAGAACAACACTGTCTACTAAACGCTGAGCTGAGGAGCCACAAGGTCGGCTGGTTTTTGGTTGAGTCAGCAGACTTGATCAGCTCTACCTCTCCTAGGATGAGACTGATTTCTGCTGGGACATGAAAAATCCTCTGACTGCTTCAGTTCTGTGACTCATTGAAACGTTATTGGTTTGTCTGTAGTCGCATCTAACCGCCTGTTAATGCTCATGTCTGCAGAGACGATGACATCTCTGGGTTTTCCTTTTCAGACACGAGAGAAACCAAGCGAAGCTGCAGAGATTCATTCTAAAGAAACTCAAGCTTACGTCGACCCTGAAGGTAACGAGACGAAGGGAGAGAGCCAGCCAGAGAAGAGCGTCCCAGGCTCTGCACATCCTCCTCTGCAGGAATCGAAGGAAAAAGACAAGGAGACAAAAGACACCCCGAGTCCAAACACCTCCGCTTCCTCTGATTTGGTCTCAGGGACTCCTCAGAAGCCCAGCAGTCGGCGTCAGTCGTTTATTACCTTGGAGAAGTACGGTGAGGGAAAGCCTGCCAGTCCCAGTGGAGCGTCCTCTTTTACCGGTCCTCTGGTAAAGACGTCCAACAGCCAAGATCAAGCTAGTGCTAACAAGGTGCCGTCTCCTGAAGCCTCACAGAAATCTGCTGATCAAGACTCTCAGGAGTCCCCTCCTGTAGGAGCAGCCAGTCCTTCGTCTGCTGAAAGCCAGTCTCCTCGAAGGCCCAGAGAGTCCAGGACCAAAAGTGAGCCAGTGAGACTGATTGAGCGCCTGCAGCCTGACTCTGCCGAGGAGGAAGATGTTATCCCTGACACACAGACCAAAGAGGAGGTCCAACAAAGCGCCGGCTACTCGGAGGAAATTAATTCTTTAAGTCAGGATGAGGAATCAGAGCTGATGCTGGATGATTCCCAAACGCCTCCAGACGAGCCGAGACGATCCGGACGGCAGAGAGTCAGACCTCTGCTCCCCGGAGAAGACCCGGAGGAGCGCGAGGCAAAGTACACGCACGTCAAAAGGAAACGTTCAGGAGAAGATCTAACGGCAGGCAGACCCAACACCAGGAGCAAACAGGTGGCAGAGGAGAACAGCACCAGAGACCGACTGCGATCCAAGTCTCAGGGCAGCGAATCCAGCCAGAGGAACTCTCAGGGGAAACCTCGGAAGAAGGTCAAACTTTACAGCCTTTCACAGGATCTTCTCGAGTCTCCTGAGCGCAAACGGAGAAGCATCGGTCAGCTGGATTCCAGTCATGGAAGCCCAACGCCCAGAAAGCGCAATCAGATCAGCAAAGCTCCAAAGGAGTCTGAGGCTGGAAGGACCAAAGAAGAGTCGAGCCAAGCCGCTGAGGGTTCGGTAGAACTGGACCAGAGAGACGAGGCTCATCCAGAGACGGGATCCCAGACGGTGGAAACTTTACCTCAGACTGAGGAAGTAGAGCCGGAAGAAACGGCCAAACAAGAAGGGAAGGAAGCTCCAACATCTTCTCCCCAAAGTGAAGATAAACCACAAGAAAGGATGGATTCTAATGAACCACCCAAAGGTGAAACCACAACAAGGATAAAAGGCGAGGAAACGATGCGAGACGCTGTTAACGCCACCGAGGCTGTGATGGACATCCTCAGCCAGGAGGACTCTCAGGTCACACCTTCATCCTCTGACAGTCCGGTTAAACGTAGATCCAGACGCAGCAAAGCCTCATCTGAGCCAGAAGGCACAGGTGAGGGTGTCGTCTCTCCAGGACGGTTCACACGCTCTCAGACATCCACTCCTCAGCCTGAAGCTGGAGGCCGAACCAGGAGGAGGAAACTCCTAGAATCTGGTCCCAGCTCGACCCCAGAAGGTTCTCAGTCTTTAGACGGGTCCGGGTCGTCTCAAGGCTCAGGCAGATATGCGAGACGGAAATCCTCTCAATCTCCAGCAGCCAGCGTGGACTCGTCAGAGTCGGAGTGCTCCGCTAGCCAAGGGACCTCTGTTCGCAAAAAGAGGGGGCGGAAACCCAGAGCTTCTCTGCAGAGTCCTCTCACTGTGGATTCAAAGGAGCACCGAGTGGACAGCCAGGAGGCCCAGTCTCAACACTCTGGTACCAACGATGGCTTAGAAGAATCATCACAAGATTCAAAGGAATCAGAAACCAAGACTGAGCCAAACAAGTTGGATGCTGAGTCCCAAGCGATGGCTGAGACTCAGGCGGCTCCACCTCCAGAGAAGACTGGACCTGGAGACTCGCACCAGGGCCGCCAGTCACAGAGAGACTCCAACCATGGGAACGAAGCAGGAGTGGCTGAATCAATGGAGCTCGGAGCCGCTCCGACACGGGGCTCAAGTCTGGCCCCTGAGGAGGAGCCGCAGGTCACAGAGACCCCCGAGGAAAACGCAGAAACATCTGAGGAGGAACTGGCCGGGAAACGGGTGGAATCTAGTTCAGCTCCTCCAGGGAAGTCAGAGGAAGCGGGGCTTCATGAGGAGTCTATAAAGATCCCAGTAAATGAGGAACTGTCTGCTGCTGATCACGTTCCAGAGTCCAGTGCTAAAGAGGATGATGATGATGATGGAGACGTTCAAAGTGGGACAACTGAGGATGAATGCAGAGCAGCACTTGAAGCTGAACCTTCAGTCGTCGCTGCGGTTGCCTCACAGGCTGCTCCCCAGGACTCTCCAGTGAAACAGGAGGACCTGGAGGGAGCATCAGAACCAGACGTTGGTCAAAGCCCCAGGAGGATGAGGGGGACGTGGTCGCCTTCAGCTTCCCCCTCCACCAGTATCCTGAAGACGGGCCAGAAGAGGCCCCTGGAGGTGGAGCTGTCTTCTCCTGTCATTAAGGTCTGTATCCCCCCCCCATCTAAAGTCAGACTGACACCTTTGATTTGTTTCTAACGGTTTGATTCGTTCTGCCCTCATAGTCCCGCCGTGTGTCCTTCGCTAACCCCATCCAACAGCAGGAGACGGCCGACGATATTGATCGCCGCAGCCCGGCTCTTAGGACCAGCTCTCCCAGAAGGTCAAAGGTCAGCACGCAGCAGAAGGTATGGCGGCAGCTAGTGACGCCTCTGGTCCATCTGCATGCAGAGGCGTAGCCTAACCGCCCCCTGCCTCTCCTTCCTCAGCACGTCACCACTCCAACCAAAGGCGTCCTGGTCGGGAGTCCCAGAAATCTGCACAGTCCGAGTTACAGGAGCTCCAAGAAGTGCCTGGTGGGTGATGGACGGCTGAACGGGAGGAGTCATCGGCTACTGCTGGGCTAGAAAACCAATCTGTAGCAGAATGAGTGATCAGAAACGTTTCTGCTGAATGAGGATCATCATGATCCAAAGTTCACTTTGATAATTTCATTTTTCCATTGGATTCCCAAACTGAGCCCAACCCTCATCTAGATGAAACGATGTGCAAATGAATCCCTTCCTCTGAACTGCAGCTGAAAAGCCACCACAGATGGTTAGCATGATGCTAAATTGCATTGGAAATCCCATAGAGGTGCTCGTGCTATTTAGCACCCTCTTTGTTTTTTATCTGATTCGATTCTTCTGACCTAAAACAACTAAAATTCCCCCGAGAATCATTTAACACAAACTAGAACTGAATGAAAACCTGTTTCTCTGCAGCTCAGAAGGTAAAATAAGGCGGTTTAACGTGGAGCTTCCTACGGTAGCCTGGTTGGACAGTCACAAACTCACTGCATCCTTGCTGGTTGTCTGAATCTGGATCCTCAGAGGAAAGAGATCTGAAAAGAATCTATTTCAGAAAAATTCACCTGAAAAACCAAAACATTAAATAAAATGAGGGAAAAAGGCCAAGTTCTTAAGAATTTATTTAATGAAGTTTTCAAAGTGTCATTTCTGCCAGATTTCCTTTTCTGAAACATGATCTGTGTAACTGATGGACCAGATTCCCTCCATGGCGACGCGCAGGAACGCGGCCGGCGTTCGCTCCTGTTAACTTGACCTCAGTCCACATGATAGATTCACATTTAAACTCTTCTTTTCCTCCTCGCTGCCGGCCGGTCGAACTTTCTGAGCAGACTCCTTTGTTTCGTCCTCAGATTGCTGAAATGACTCGGGAGCGTCGCGCCGTGCCCAGAGACTGCATCTACCCGTCCCTGGTGGGCTGCTCGGCGCCTGTGGAGGCTGTGCTCACCCAGATATCCTCCTCCATGTGGTGCGAACGGCCGACACCAAAGTGTTCGAAGTTGTTCACCGTGACCCTGTTAGACGCTGCAGTAAAACGCTCGTCTCTGTCCGCTAACCTCGCAGGTCCAGGGGGTTCGGGCAACTCATCCGCGCCAGAAACGTGAAATCGGTGGGCGACCTCTGCGCCCTGACGCCCTCTGAGATCAAGACTCTCCCCATCCGCTCTCCAAAGATCTCCAACGTCAAAAAGGCCCTGAAGATCTACGAGCAGCAGGTGAGACTCTGGTCGCGGCGGCGCCGGTCCTATGCGTCATCGGCTGGTTGGTAACGTTTGAGCTTTGATCCTACAGCGTAAAGGCAGAGGAGGAGATGAGCTGAAGAGTTTTGATGAGACTGAGAGGATGACCTCTGAGCCGGAGGAGGCGGGCGCTCCTCCCGACGCAGACGAGGAGGAGAAGCCGTCAGCAGAGACCCTGGGTGTGTAAACATCGGCCGGTTTAACGCTTCTGTTAACAGTTTTTTTCACCTTTAGACTCTTTACACCTTTTTTCCTTTTAGACGTGTTTGGTAACGACAGGAACATCACAATCTTTGCTCAAAGCTCCTAAAAACCCAGTTTGTTGCTTTTGTTTCCAAAGTCTCAGGTAATAGAGAAGTCGTTAGATTTGGCGCTAAAGGCGTCACTAAATTCAGCGACTCTGGTTCTTCTGAAGCCTCATTTTGCTGCTTTTACCGTTTTCTTCTTCCATTTTGTCGTCTCTCCAGTTTGTCTGAGTTTAGTTTCCAGTCTAACTTCCAGTTTCTCCATTGTTGCATCTGTTCACATCTTGTCTGTTTGATATATTCGCCACTGAAACGGCTGGAAAACAGGATGGTTTGTTAAAGAGGCGTGATGAAGACGAGGCGTGATGAAGACGATGGTTCGATTGGAACAAGTCCTCCATGTTTGTGTCATAGTTGGGTTTCGATTCTCTGCTGCTGAAGTTGAGGGTTTTTCAGTTGAACCTGCTGAGGAGAAACGTTTCCGCCACTGATGCGTTTTTCACGTCTGTTCGCAGCCTCCCAGCTGATGGACGAGCCGCTTTCCGCAGACGTGAACAGCTCTGCCGCCCCGACCCCGGGACAGCAGGACGGAGAGCGGCGACCCGGGGAGGCCGGAGAACCGGCGGTGGAGGCTCTGGCCCGCAGGATGACGCCGCTGGAACTACGCCGCTGCTCTCCGCAGCAGCTGGTGGAGATGCACGAGCAGCTGGGAGGCATGATGCGGGCGGTGGTGGTGGAGCTGCAGAGGCGTCTGTCCGGCGCTGGAGACGAACTCTGAGCATCTGCTGCACTGAGACACAAGCTGAGGAAATTGCAATAGAAGAGTGAAGTTTTACCTTGTGGATTTAAACGGGATTTGAACTTTTCCTGGATTGTTTTTAATAACCGTTCATTTTCTGGTAGACGACAGATTTCAAAAGACTTCAAACTTGGGCAGCGTTTAAAACCATGTCTGCATGACATGTAGCTTCCTGCTTATGAATTGTCATGAAGTGATGGATGCTGAGCTCTGTAAATACCAGGCTGCCTGGTGGACGTTTCCTGTTCTACGTTTCTTCACTCATTGCTCTCTATGCCTTTTTATTGTTTTAACTGACTGTGACCCACAGTGTTCGCTGTAGGCTTCATGTTCGGGTTTTAAACTTCTAAATAAAAGAATTTCAAGACTTGAAGCGAGATTAGTCCCTGCATGGAAACCAGGAGTCTGACGCAGCCGTCGACCCCTCTGGATGGAAGCGGTGCAGGTGATGCCAGAGCGCCTTCTGTTCCTCATGGTGGCTCAGAAAACCGCCGAGGGTCGAGATCTGAGCCGTCAAAAGTCTACTTCTGAAAACCCCTTAGTAAAGAAAAGTTCAAATTAATGAATTCTATTCCATTATTGGTACAAAGAAGATTTTTAGTAAATGAAAAGCAAAATACAAAGCAGACATTAAACTCGTCTGTTTTTGTTTTTTATTTATGTTCTATTTTCCAAATGTCCCTTTTCAAATTGTGTTTTGTGGATCATATTCTCTCACCTCTGGAGGGAGGAGTGAAGACTCATTGGTCATCAGCGAGTGTTTGCATCGTCCTAAAAAAATGGATTTAAAATTTAAAAAGTAAAAAAAATAGAATATGATGGTAAAAACTTTAAAACATACTTTAACCTTTTTTTAGGATGACATTTTTCAGTTTCTTTTTGAATTCTATTTTTTTGAGTTTTTTTTCCCAAATGTCTCCAGAATGTATAACAATGTAATAAAACGGACTCCTAATGACCAAAGATTGAAGCAGGAAGCTTTTCTCTGGTACTTTTTAAATTCCAGATGTGCTTCACCTCTGGGTCCAGGTGAGCAAAGCTCCGAGATCCAAGCTGAGGATCCCTGAGGTTCATGAACCACCAGACAACAAGCAGATCTCCTAGTCGGGCTCAAGCAGCAAAGAAGCGGCCTGTGAAGACCGGACCACCCCCACCTCACAGGAGCCATGGGTTCAGGAACCTGTAGAACCCCCGCACCCTGTATTCTATTATTCTTTCATGGATTGATCTATTTTATCTTGTTTTTATCTGTTATTTTGATGTTGTTGCTTATGAAAGAAAACCAGATTCTAACTCACCAAAGTTCAGATCTGTTGAAATATCAGTTATTTATGATTTTGGACATCTCGGGGTCGGCCCAAAGAATAAGTGAACCGAGCGACAGAAAAATCTTTTAATCATTTCTAATTGATTATAGTAACAAAAACGCAAAGTTTCCTGTTTAAAAAAAAAAAAGAATATTTCCATCAAAGAAATCATGTATGATTCATTACTTATAGAATATATTGTTCTTGAGGTTCGATTGACACACAGACCAGCATTAACTTCTCTCAGACCGGCCTGCCTTTGTCAAACAGCTTGAAGGTGATGGAAAACCTTCCAGTCATCCTGAAGATCAGAGGACCTCATTTAATCACGTCCCTGAACTCTGCTCGAGTCTTTGGCTCGATCTGAGGATGACCTCAGCTCTACCTGTGACTGATGGGAGCAGAGCTGAACAAAGAACGAGCCGAGGTCTTCCAGTGATCAGTGGGGGTCTGAAAAACCAAGATGGCGTTCAGATAAAGGAAGCTTGAAGGAGAACAGGAACACATACGGCTTTATGTGCTTGTAGTTACCAACATGGACATACAGTGGGGAGAACAAGTATTTGATCCACTGTTGATTTTTCAGGTTTTCCACTTGCAAAGCATGTAGAAGACT
>JAUZNJ010025246.1:0-16775 GCA_034780135.1 Jordanella pulchra | reverse complement strand
TATATATATATAATTCTAACAATGGTGTAAAAAAATATCGTTTAGTCTGTTTTTTTGTCCTTATCTCAAAATCTACTTGCTTTTTGTTGCTCATTTACTATAAAAAATAAATTCAAAAATAAGACAAAATCATTCTTTTGTAAAGTTTGAGTTTTGGTTTTAATAATAATAAATGTTATGTGTAACACAATTAGCATTTTAAAAGAAATCTCAAAATGCTAGAGTAGCAGGGAGTTAAGAACGGTTCCAAAATATAGAAAACAAAAACAAGAGACAAAAAAAAAAAGATCATAAAGCTAAACAGATAAAATAAATCATGGGAGTTAAACACGTATTTAGGTTTCTTATACTTAGTACAGTAGTTTTCCCTGAGCGTCATGTAGCTTTTGCTTCTCTAGAAAGTTTTCTTTGGGAGAACTGAGTTCCAAAGCTGCTCTGTGAGCTTTAAAGGTTTAGATTAAATCACACTTTGTCTTCGAACGGCCGAATCAAAGCTTGGAGCTAAATCGAAAAGAGAATCTGGGCTGAAAACCGACCGTCCATGTTCAGAGATCGTACCCAGGGTTAAGTAAAGGTGTTTTGTAAATAGGAAAAACTGTTTTGGTCTTTATATAAGCAACACTGGTTTAAACCGATTAGACGGAGATGGAGTATGATAAATGTAAAAAAAGAAAAAAAAAGAAAAAAAAAAAAAAAAAAAAAAAGAAAAAAAAGGGGGATAATTTTCCTTTTCATTGATTTCTATGTGCTACTTTGTATTGATCCGAGAGTAAAATGAGGAAAGGTTCAAGGGTTAATGCATTAGAGGTCACCAGTTTAGCGTCAGAAACCGTTACCTAGACAACCTTAAGCCTGAGTAAATGAACAGCAGTGGTACTTTCAATATTTACGTTTTGATCCTTTGGACAAACATCAGTTTTGTCTCGTAGGAGTCAAATGTTCAAAGACGCAACAACTCCTGACGTTTTTAGACTTTAACATTAGAAGTGATCCTCCTCCTGTCAAGTGGGCATCCTGCCAACAGTTAGAACAACCCCCCCCCCAAACACATCACAGCAATTAGAAGAGCTGGCAGCTCGCTGATTTTAATATCTTATTCTCTTTTTACAGGAACAAATAAAAGGCTACAAATCTGTTCTCAAGTGCTTTATTTGCACTTACAAAAATTAAAAAAGATCATTAAAGCAAGCGTCAGTTTCTCTATAACTTAGGGAGTCCATTTAACAATGAGCCGCTTTATACAGTCTCTTAAATATTCAATTTAATGATAGAAACCAACAGAGGAGGTAGGTGGTGCTTACATGTTGTCACAGTGCTTTATAATAATTAGTTCAATTAACTGGGGAAGGAAAATAGTCGTCTGTTATGGGAAGGGCGTGGATATATTTGTGAACAGATCGTCGGAGTGCACGCACTATGTGAACGTTTGCCATGAGACATGGAGAAGGAAATAACTCTGTGTTAGGAGAGAAACAGCTGGAAGCTTAATAGAAATGGCTTGAATAAAAGATGTCCAGTCAGATATGCTGATGTTAAGGTAAAATGTCATTTTTAATGAAGTAAACGACATCCAGGTTCACCGATTGTTGAGTAAATGTGTTTTTCTTATCTAAAAATAAAAAAATAATAAGTTAATTGTTGTTATGAGGGAAGATCTCAATGGTGGAGTTACCTCTGGCTACATATTTATCAAAGCTACCAAATAAACCAACTCTCAGTTACTCTGAGAGATGTTAGAGAAGGGCGTAATGTCCCCTCACTAAATTCAAAAGCAGGAGAATAAGAGTCTTATCTTGTTATATTTGAAAAGAAAAACATCTCTAAGAGTCTCGGGGTAAATAAACAGAAAAAGGAAGATAACAAAAATAACTTTGTTGTACAATTTCTCAGGTTTGTGATCAAGGACACCAGAGAGGTTCACAGCATCATCTCCAGTAAATAAGTTTGGCCGTCTGGTTTCAGAAGAAAAACTTCAGCCTGTTTTAGGTTCGATAAGTTGAATCTGAATAAAGCAGATAATCCTAAAAAAGACCAGGATTTGAAGATGGCAAAACACAGCAAGAAAAAGGTTGGATCATAGCTGTAAAAGATGCTAGAGGAGGTGTAATCATCAGGGAATCTCTGAGTCTTTTTTTTCAGTTAAATATGAGGTGATGAAAAAAAAAAAAAAACAAAAAAAAAAAACAGCTTAATATTCAGTGAAACGGTTCAAAATAAAGCAACTGGTCCAACACAGAAAAACATGACACTGTCGTCTGGTCCAATCAATGTTCACAACAGAGCAGATGTGTCTTAAGACATGTACAGAGGTAAAAGCCCACAGACCTTAATGAATAGAAGTCACAAAATACACCAAGTTACTGTTCCTATAAAAGATCCTCAAGCTTTAAAACCTTCAGGAATTCATCAGGGCTATAGTGAAAGTTATTTTAAAAAACATCAACGGCATCTTCTCCGTGGGAGGCTGTCACTTTTTCTCTTGCAGGTTTGTCCAAATAAAAAAAGAAAACCTTCTTAAACTGAACTCTGCTGTTCACTCACCTTTAGGTGATCCGATCGGAGCTTCGCTGTGGGATTTCACCAGACGGTTCTCGGTATAAGGACTGCTCTGAGTGGCAAACGACACATCTGGGCTGATTGCATCTACTTCCTCCACTCTGAGATACTCCTCTTCCTCTTCTTCCTCCTCTTCCTCCTCAACCAACACCTCCTCCTGTACATCTTCCTCTAAGTGACCCGACTCTGTTGTGTCGTCTTGCCTCTGCCTCTCCTGCTGCTTGCTGTGATTCTCAATCACCTGTGCAGATAACAGTAAACCAACCACAAATACTAATGATTCTCTGAGTTTTTCTACAGGAAAGTGTGGAACAATATTTTTAACAATGAAAATATTCAAATCTGAGGCTGAAGAAACCTAAAACAGCTGCATCTTATAAGGTATAGTGGTGGCAGCCTTCCTTAAACTCTAATCTACAAGAACCATTTTTCTCCAGGTCCTGTTAAAGTCCAAACTAAGAGAGTTAGTTCGATCCTGCTAAGCTGAAACCAGGGGGTTTGGTTCAGAGTTAGCTGCATTTTACCTTATTTGCCGTCTCCATGACAACCTCAATATTTAGGTTCTGTGCAGCCATGGCCAGCAGCTCGTCGTCGTCATCCCCGACGTCCCAGGCGTCACTGGTGGTGCTCTCAAACTCCTGGAAGGTGGTAGCCTTCTTAGGCTTGCCTGGGGTAGCCGGAGGGGGTTTGCTGCCTGCTTTCATCAGGCTGCAAGAGACACAGAGCGGACATGAGGTAGAGGCTGGGGTTAAAACATCTGAGATACAAGGTCGCCGGAGGAGATAACAAGTTGGACGGAGAAAAGACAGCCAATAGGATGAATCAAGGAGTGAGGAGAAAGGAGGGGAAATAAATGCAGAAATCTATATTTCAGGAGCTAATTTACTTTCACAATTTTATAAAACCTCTAGAGTATAATCAACAAGGAAGATTTTCCTTCCTGCTTACGGTTTGGTTGGTAATGCCGGTAAACTGCAGTGGTTATAGCCTCGTGTTTAGGTTGCTTCTGAATGTAAAGATGGAGATTTTTTGGGGGATGGTTGGAACATGTTACAAATATTATTCCTTTTCACTCCATTTTATAAAAAGCTGGAATCTCTCAAATATAGTCTGACCGTTTTCTATCCAAGCTTTTCACTTTCAAACCTCTTGCATTCAGGGAAAGGAGGCTGTGTTAAGGTTTCAGTTCCTTAAATGGCTTCGGTGCTGTCTGCACAGTTGACTGATATTTTAAAGAATCACTTCCTCATTTGCAAAAAAAAACATAAAAGAGAAAGCAAAACTCGCTGATCATTGATGATAGAATTAGACATTGAATACCAAACAATAGCTTCATCGCTAACGGGAATTTGTACGATTCAGGGATTTAAAAGAAGAAGAAGACAAAGGAGGAGCAACAATGTGGAGAAAAAAAAAAGGACATTTGGGTCACAGTAACTTATAGTTGTGAGCAGCAAAATTTCTATGAAGGAAAGCAGTGTTTCTACCACCAATAATGTCCAGAAAAAAAAAAAAAACAGGAGTAAGGAAGCAGCTAAAAGCCTGTCTAACTTTCCCATAAAAGATCTTTGGGTAAATACGAGTGCTCACTCTGGTATTTTCTGTTTGGCTAACAAACACTCACATATCCTGATAAATTCTGTCTTTTTTGCTCTAAAAGGTTTTACGTCTGAAAATTGTTTTAAATACTTGCTTTTAGAAAAAAGCCTGAAACATCAGGAGATCCTTAAATTGTCTCAAATTACAACAATTACAATCACATTTATTATTCTTTGATATATAGTGAAGAAGCTCAACAATAAAAAAAAAAAAACGAAATACTCCAACTTCGTAAGCATTAAATCAAACATTCAAATGGATTCCATTCTTTGTTCAATAAGAGATTTAATTAAACTCATCCTTTTCTTAATTGTGCAGTGAGTGGCGTGGGGAAGTGTAGAGGTAAGAAGGTGCTCTGATTCCTTACAAAGACAAACATTACAATAAGGAACAAAGAGATGCACCCACATTAGCTTGCTTTCATCATGGCTGGAAGGAAAAGGAAAAAGTGTAAAGCTACACAATGACAGAAAAAATAAAAAAAAACAACAAAAAAAAACAAAACAAGCAAATTAAAGTCGACCCCTCTGTGGAAATCTGCATGATTAAACATCAACAAGAAGGAGGGAAATTATAATTAGTGAATAACGGAGTGTTTTTACTTTATCATTGTTGGGTGTGGGGGTGTATGTGGGGGCGGGAAGTGGTCTGTCAATCAAGTAGGATTAAAAAAAAAAAAACTTTTTTTTTTAATTGTTGGTTTTTTTGTGTAAAAGTAAAAAACATGTTCAAATCAATCCCCACCCCCCGTTTTCTGTTTAGGGTTACTCTTTGAATTTACGTTATGAAAAACAAATAAAGGCTCATTAAGAACATTAAGAATCGATCAATGTGAGGATAAAAAAAAAAAAAAAAGAGGGAGGAAAAAGAAATGCTGGTTTCAGGGTAACCAGGGCGTGGCTGAATATTCAAAGATAGATACTCCAACCCTACAGCAGCAGATCCATTAGTATGGATTTAGGGTACATAGAAACTGATCATGCCTAATGTATTCTTAGTGATAACCTGAGGTTTCGTAGATTACGAAGGAACAGCATAAAGAGCACATGATAGATGAGACTAGAACATTTGGTGTGTTTGGATCCAGCTGGCTGCATCCCCCAAAGGCCAGAATCATCCGTCGATTACGTCATAACACGGCGACGGACCCACTCCAGATAGACTAGGTCCTTGAAACTGAAAAACTAGCGATGCAAGCTGCTCTAAACGCACAATCCCCACTGTAAACACAGCAGAGAGAGACTCATGCTGCAGGACTAGCTTTCTTTAGTGAGTAGCTAAAAGACCATAAAGATATGGTTGCAGCTACATCGGATTGCTTAACAGCTTATTATTTTATTCTGACTTTGAGCTATTTTGCAGGAGAAAATTGAGCAAAAAGATGATAAGACGTCAGATGGCTGAGCATTTATCTAGAATCTGCTTAATGTGATGCTTGCTAAGGTTCTAATACAGAACCAGAAATATGTTATTAAAGAGTTGGTGACAGAAAATCCTCAAGAGAAAATGACATCAATCAGGATCCACAACATTTATCCCAACGCCTGCGTTTCAAAGCATTAGAACAGTATAAACATGCGTCTATCTGTCAAGGATGACACCTTAGTGTTTAGATTTTTTTCTCCAGGCAACTCCTGATATGTTTTTAAATCTTATTTCACCTACAACCATAAATCTATAATCCTAGACCTGGGAGGATAATCTACAGTATATCCATAAAATTGTTACATCTTCCCAGCTAAACTTGAAATTTTCCTCTAAAGTCAGTTCCTGTTAGACTCCAGAACCAGGTCCGACTAAAATAGTACCAGAAACATCCTGCAAAACCAGGCATACAACGTTCCTAACCAATGCCTTCCCACTTTTGTTTATACCCACTGATGACTGGCACAACAAATCCTTCCACATTCTTAAGTTAGGTGTGACTACAGGCCTTTTCAGACAAGCATTTTAACTTTAAATATGTCCTCACGCAGTTCAAATGGTTTCTGCATTTAAAGAGGTCAGAGAAATTTGCCCTTGTGCAGTTCTGGTGTCGCTTTTTAGGTGGCGGTTAATTAACAGCCATAGTTTACCAAAGGGGTTTTTTTTTTTTGTCTGATATTAAAAGCAATGATTTAAAGTAATTGTTCCCTGGAAGTACATGTGGTAAGGAAACTTTGATCACTACTACCAGCAGGGGATGACTATGAAATCTGTTGGGTTTATCAGGGTATAGAATTTGCTATATTTCATAAAAGCTGTAGATCACACACATTATCAGTGAAAATAGGTTGAAGTATAAAAATATTCAGTCAATGGAGTCAACGATAATGCAAGCAAATATCTACTGTTCCCACACACTGATCCAGGAGCGAATCCTGCAAAATTGATGTCTGGATGCAGTCAGCTGGGTTTCCTTTAACAGAAAACTTTTAACCAACCGGAATCGTTTGAAATGTCGCTGTAAATTGCATTTTTTGTTCAATAATAATGTATAAATGAAGAGAGTTGAACTGACAAACCTGCTGCGGGGGGGGGGTGATTACAAGTTTGGAAAATGATCATATGTTTACAAAATCTTCAATCTATCTTAAGTCTGAAGTCAATGCAAGCTAAAGTCTGCATGTTTGCTGTGATCATGGCAGCAGTTTATCCTGTAACACATGACCCAAAGTGTGAACTGGTGAAATTACCATTTGCAAAAATAAAAGTGAAAAAACCCTGATCTGTAGAAATCTGATTCGAAATGATAACGTTGATGGTTCTCATTCCTCTAAGACGGTGATTTAACAATTAAGCAATAGGTCTGTGGTGAACAATGCTTGTGATCGTAATTTCATTTCAGCAATCAGAGAACACCGAGAGAAAAAAAAACAAAAGATGTTCATCATTAATGATGAGTCTTAGGTATGAAATATAGGTTGAGCTTTATTTTAAGGGAAAGTTGTTTGCTTTAAACTGGATACTAAATGCTTTATATCTATTATTAGCATAATCTTAAATGCTAAATGGAACTAAAATGGTCCCTTTAGTCATTTCCAGAGCTGGTTAATATAAAAAATACCCCTGAAATAGCCTTTGCTTAAATGGATAAGGGCTACTGATGTGCTTGTAAGGCCTGGTTTTAAAGTTGGCACAGAGAAGATGGCAAAGTTTACGAAGTTCCCAAACAACTCCAAAAGGCAAATATTGTTTTTAAATACAATGATGAAACACGGAACTTACTTGGCATGAAGAAGCGGGTCGAAGGGTGGATGCTGTGCGCCGTACACATGCTGAATACTAAGGAAGTAAAGCAGAGAGGGAGAAATGAATGGAATAATCCGTGCAGGCTAAACATGCTGCCTAAACCTATACAAAACTTTTTTTTAACGATTAACAGTGATGTAAGTGACGTTTAAGTTATGACATTATATATCCCCTCGGAATCCCGCCAGTGATTTTAGCAACATATACAACTTTGCAATATATTTATGGTAGATTAAACAGGTGCTAACCCTTGTTAGCATCGCAGCTCACTGACAGTTTCAAGCAGGAAGTTGTAAACTGTGCAGAATGCACGAACGTAACACCAGAAGCGTAATACCAGTCTAATCAAATCTAATAAACTCTGCGTACAACCTTAAGCCCCGCAGTTAAAGTGAAAGATGCGTTTGAAGCTCTACTAAGAGAAGCTAGGTTGCTAAGCTAGCCAACAGAAGGGGAACACGTCACTTACCTGCCAGGAACCTTGGCTGTGTTTCTTTTCCAGAACTGTTTCTTGTTACCGTCGCTCGACATTTTATGCCAACAGTTCAATAAGTCCCGAGCTTAAGCTTTCTGACGCTGTCCTTGTCTCAGAAATGCTTAATTTGTCTGTATTTACACCAGCTCCCCTCCTCCAAAACTCAGAGGGCTGCCATGTTGGTACTACCGCATCAATGAGTAAACGAGAAGGTGATTGGCTGGAGCGACGCTTGGTTTTAGTTAGCCAATCAGAAGTGAGCTCGTCTGTTTAAGGATTTCAATGGGCTATTAACGTCATGTTAACTAAAACTACAGGCGAGAGACCACCCACAGACATTTCTATGGAGACCACCAGCATCAGGACCAGCGTGGCTCAATAAAATCGCCTGTAAATTACTTTTTATAGTCGATAAAGAGTTTATTATGAATAGTCCGGTTAGTTTCACTGTTGTAAAAACCTAAACTAATCCTGTTTTTTCCGAAAAAGAAAGTATCTCGTGTCAACTGATGCTTCAGTAAATACCCAGAAGCAATTATGTTATCCTAGATGTACTAATTCCATTCTTAGTACCTATTGGAAATCAATAAAAATAAAAATACAGACTTGAGAAAAAAGAAACAAAAACCTTAAGGGTAAGCAAAACGAGTGATTTTAATATATCAATTCCTATGCAGCGTTGAAATTACTGCGACCAAGACCTAAACCATTCATGTAAAAGTATTAAGCCTGACATAATTTGTAGATGGTGTACTTTTTGCACTACCATTCATCGTTTCATCACACTGTACAAGGTCTTACATTTAAAGAGCCTATAATTTCAAAATTTGAAGTACTTTCTAACAGAAGTTCTTCTCAAATTCTCATGTGTTTCTAAAACTGTAACACAGCTAGTAATTGGATACATGTTTTGCAAATACATTTTTAAGAAGCTGAAATCTGACTTTTTTGTCTCTTCAGTTATTTCAAAAGCCCCTTAAAATATTCTTTTTTTTTATTTTACAGATCCGCTGGATGCAAATGCACAGAAATTGTTATTAAACTATTTATACCGATAGTTAACCCTGTCTCCTGCACTCCCCACAATTATTCAGGCCTTCTCCATTGTTTACCACAATAGGAACAACAAAATCCAAAAATACATTTACTGAAAAAAGTACATCTTGCAAAAACTAAATACAATTTTATGATTTAACTCACCAGTATTATTAATAATAGTAAGGTTGATCCATCTTTAAATTAGAGCCTTAAAAAGTGAACGATAAATCATTCTATTGCTTATGTCTACTTGTATAATTCCAGGGGAGTAGGCTAGGCTCGATTATTGCCAAGCAATATACGCAGTTTTATAGATTTGATGGCCAGGCTCAGCAAACACCAGCTTCCTAGTCTGGTCACAGATTTCAATTTATTTCCTTCTCATATCTTTCCTTTTGTATCTTCCATATCTGCGCTTCATGTCCCTGTCAAAAGAAAGAAAAACGGCAAATTCCGGAAAATATATGTTGTATGTTTTCTCTACAATTTAACATTTCAAAACCGAAACACCAAAGCACCTTCTTCCTCATGTTTGCTGTGTCCCCTGCATTGGCTTATGGAAAAATCCAGACTGACCTTGTTATTTCCTGTATTTTTTTTTTTTTAAGTTTAGACTATTGTTTCATTAATATGCTCAAGCAAATGTCTCTCAAACTTGTCTGGTTTATTCCTTAGTCTTTGCAATACTGTTTGCTCATTAAAAGTCTCTTATAAACCTCTCCTTCACACAACTGCAGGAGATTAAATTATAAACATGTAAGGTCAGATTCAATGGAATCTTTTTTTATGCATAGGGGTTTGTACACAGTTCATTTCCTAGTATTCATTTGAGAAACTGAAATCTGTGGATAAGGGGTTTGGTAGTTTTAACGGGGAAAAATGCGAATGCTGTGTGAGAGGAGTGATCAGAACCGAAAGCGAATCGTTTTACTTTGTCACAGCGAAGTGAGCCATCTCTCCGCTACGATCTTTGTTGACGTCTCTATGACAGTAGGCGAGCCCGCAGCCGGAGTCACTAAAAAAACAGGCGCCGGACGCGTCTCGTTGCGCAGGTCGTAACAAAGTTGGAATGAACCTGTTTTTACAGGGACAACTAGTGACACCATGGAGAACCAGACCCCAATTATTTGCTCTGAGTTTTCCCAGAAGCACAAGAAGGTTGAAGTTACCCTTTATCCTGCTGTTCTTACCTGGAAGGAAACTGAGAAAAGCAAAAAGCGGAGCTCTGTCACCTCTGAATCAGGTAAGTCAAACACAAAGACAGGTCTGGAGGAAATATAAAGATCTTAACTTGTATTTGTTCTGGGAAATTAAACTAGTTTCCTTCCTGATACTAAAAGAGAAAATGCTCTTTTTGGAAGCTGCATGTCCTCCCACTTATTTGACCTTCACTGTAACTACTGTTATTCCTTTAAAAAAAAAGAAGAAAAAAAGTATGAAGAAGCTGTCTTCTCTTTCTGCTGCTTATCTGGGTCACACACATGCTGAGGGAGAAACAGTCGGGTCATGTTGCTGCTGTAGTGAGGGTCAGTTCACTGCCAGTAACAACAGGTCACATGTCCTTACACTCTAAAAAGAAAATGCAGCTCCAACTTAAATGAATTGCTTTAATTGGTAACAAGTGTTTGAGTCAAGTTGATCCAACTTAATTTATTAAGTTTAGAAGTTGAAAACGTAAATAAATTAAGTTAGGTAAACTTAATTCAATTACTTGTTACCAATTGAAGCAATTCATTTAAGTTGGAGCTGCATTTTCTTTTTAGAGTGTAGAAGCATCCTAGAGAGCTCTCTATTGTTTCATAATCCCCCCCAAACAGGAGGTCCTTCATTAACTCATTCAGAACATGTGAAAAGGGGTTCGTTCTGGAGTGAGCACTTTAAAAAATTGTATATGTAAATGATTATTATTTCTCTTTGAAATTAAGAATCTCTCCTGAGGTCACAGAATCAGCAATCCCTTTCTATTAAAAGATACATTTCATAAACATTTTTTTTTTCAAAAGGGAAATATTACTAATAGTTTTAATGCACTTTTTAGTTTTACATGAGGTCATAAATGCATTATTCAGGCCAAAGTAGAACGTCTATTCCAAAATTTTTCCTACCACTGGTATTTTTGGACTTTTATTCAATCAAGAAGTTTGTTTCTTATTGAAAATGGGCCATGCATCTCTCTAAAGATAGCACAAAATCCATTCTTTTACCTGCTATTGGTACAATTTGTCCTGCCATTATCGCAATCAGAAAACTACTATAATTGCCGTGCAGCTATTGCATGTTTTCAGCGGTGTTTTGGTGATTTATCTTAGGTGAGGAGCTTCATTAGGTTGGAAGGCCTGCCTGCCATCACCCTAATCTTTTTCTCCTTCCCTATTCTCTATCAGGTTCAAGTCAGGACTCTCCCTTAACTCCTAAATACTAATATTACTTTTGCTTAGTGGGTTAGTAAAACTACAAGACTAGCTTAAAAATGTATTTTTATCAACTACAATAACTTGTATATAATGTTCAGATATGTAATTAAATATGGAATAATTTCTATCAAAGTTGGGTTCAGCTATTGTTTCTGTATTGATTTAATGGTGTTGCAGCACATTTTATTATCTGTCCTACTTAACAGTCACAAAGTGATTGATCTGCTATCAGACTGCTTTGCAGTTTGGTTATGATTTAATGACTGAGTTTTGATCATTTTATTATGGACTTTAGTACGGGAGAAATAAAATAATTGATAAAGTTATTACACGGGGTGTGAACTAAAAAACAAAACAACAAAACATGAAGTTCTGCTTTGCGTGTCAGAAAGCAGAAGAAGAGACAAAAGAATCCAGCGTCTCACCTCTGAAAAACAAATTAAATCCTAAAACCTGTCGATAACGCTTCGCCTCATCCCATGTCATAGAAGTCACTTTCTTGTTTTATCTTTTAAAGTTTAAGCTAGAAAATAAACATTTTTTCGCCAAAAAAAAAAACCCCAAAAACAAATCGAAAGCAAATACAAGATTCTGGAGCTTTGTTTACACCTCATCAGGTAAATAACCGGACAGTATTATCTTGATATCAAGCTGTTGTCTCGCAGCCTAAGTAAGCTCCCAGCATGCACTGGTTTAATGGGCCGATCCTCTAGTTTTGCTTTACTTTTAATGGGGTTAGAAAACAGCCCCCCAAATGTTTCTGTCATTTCTATCAGGCAACTTCCACTTATTTGGGGCCCTTCTTATATCCCCCTGAGGCTAATGTTTGTTCACCTAGACGGCTTCCCCGCTCGGCAATTACTGTAGCATATCGAGTGGAGTGATTACAGCTGGAGCTGCACGCTTTAGTTCGAACCCAGCCATTGACCTTCCACAAAGTGGTATCAAGTGCCCTATAATAACCTGCCATAAAGACTTCCATTTATTGAGTCAGTGTTGGACGTGACTTCATCAAATCCTGCCAGTGATTGCAGGGACAAGAGACGGTAAGTTTACACTAGAATTAAAGATCCAACATTGATGCTTTTCAGCTAGTAGAACATTTATAAAAAGTTTAGAGGAAAAAAAACTGTTTTATTTGCTTCGTTTAAATTATAACAGCTAAAGATTCTCTAACGATAGTTGTAGTATTTGTTTATTAACTTTGCAGAAAAAAAAAAATGAGAGTGGTGACAGGTGGAGTTTTCTCTTGATCCCTTTGCACCTACACAAACAAGAAAGGCTCAGTTTCAGCTTTAAATAGATTAATGAGCTTTTGAAACTTTCCACTCTTCCTTCTATCTACGGGTTTTTTTTTTCCAATGTTTACAACTGCTTTAAAGCAGTAAGCTTTCACCAATGCCCTCTGCATAATATTTTGAAAGCAATCTTTTTACTATTTCATTGAACATTTTTTTTTATTATTTCACATCTATTGTTAAACAACTAATAAAACTGTATGTAGAAGTTTTGATATAAAAAGACAAAACAGGGAAGCTGCTATAGCACAAACAAGCAGATGAAAATTAGAAACGCACAGATTATATCTGATTTATTTTAGTATTTCTACATCCTTTTTGACACTGATCCATCATCAACACTTAATGGATTGTATGCATTCATAATTTGTCTTTGCTGCTGTTCAATATTCAAGCAAATCTGTTTGAGAGACATGTGACAATTTAGTATGGAAGCGCACTTATGTTATGGATTCTGTCTATACAGTACCCTGCACAATTTTCTGATTCCTGTTTGCAATTAGACATTTGTTGATTTTTCTTCCACTTCTTCTGTGTAACCCTTAAATGAAATGCAACATGGCTCATCACAGTACACTGATAGCAAAACATGGCGGTGGAAGCATCATGTAGTGGGAACTCTTTTCATCCTGCCTTGTTTATTATGAAATCTCTAAATAAACTCCTGCAAGAAGGAGTCTACTTAGGGCCGTTTTATCAAGGTGAGCAGGTTCTTTTTTGGTCTTAGCTAAACAAAGCGCCATTGTACTCGCGCCATCTGCTTCATCCCCTTAATATTTTGAAGGTCTTTTAGTTCCACTGGACCTTAATCTTGGGAATCAGAGAACAAGGAGGCTGACTAAAAATGCATGACATGCCTTTTAGATATTTAAAGAAATGAGTGCGTAACTTTTATTCTCCCACCATTACATTTCTACTGTTGCAATACTTTGCCGAACTTGAAATCTGTTCCAGTCTAAATAGAAATGGCCCCCAGGTAACTTAAATGTATAATGTTCTTTTCCTCCACTTTATCCTTTATCCTGTCCATCCCCCTTTCTCAAGTTCATAAAAATAATGCAGCAGATTAGCAAACAAAATCTAATGATCTAAGTTTCCCCATTTAAACTGATGCTTTGGCCAAATTTTTTAAAGTATGCCTTGCAAAGAATAGTTTAAAGCAGACTTAACAGAACACATTGGTGAATCTGTCTACACAAAAATGCTGCTTGTTCTCACTGCACTAGTTTATGGTCACAACAATGGTGCAGGGCAGGTGAGCAGGAAAAACTGGATAAAGTTACTTCTTCAACCTTGTTTTCGTCCATAAACTAGTGACTTCATCGTGCCCAGATTGATCCATTGATGCACAGAATCAAGAGACAGCTCTTTTACTCTCTCCTATTTCTTTTATTTGAAGTAAAAAGCTTCTGTTATCCATTATAGAGCTAAGCTAACAATTAGAGAGAAAACAGGCTACGTAAAGAACCAAACGTAGCCTGTATGGCTTTGTGTGAGTCATCTAACCTCAGGAATGTTTCTTAGGTTGTCTTACATAACTGCTTCTGGTCCTTATGTTATGTATTTGTGGTATTATATCTATAAATTGAAAACTGGAGCTTTATAACTTTGAGCTGAGCTGTTGCCCCGTACCGGCCTTTGCTGCCTTTCATGTATGCTAACGGTGCTTCCATCAATCTTTATAAATGTAATTATTTTAGTGTAATTATTGGTACCCTTGGAAAAAATGGGAGCAAACCTTTTTTCTTCTCCTAGTTACAGCTATTTTAAATGTTTGAATTATTGCTCTGGCTTTTTTCTTAATGTTTTCTGACTTCAGATCTACACTAATCTGCTTGTGCCGAATAGCATACAAAGAAATATGGACACGTATGTCATGCTATATTAATACCTCCTGGTAAAAAAGAGGTTCCTTGAAATTCTGGTCAACATAAAAAATGATTAATTTATTTAATTTCATACACATATTGTCATAAATCAAATGCTTAAGTTAATTCTGCTAATGTTGATTGAATGTTGTGCTTGAGTGTTCAGCTTTCTATTTGTGTAACTCTGTTGCATAAATGTTGCTTGTTCATTTCGCTTGAGTTGAAGTGATGCCAAAGGTGTTCGTCCTATGAGACCTAGTAAAGGTATCCTAAGCTACGGTGTAAATTAACGGTCAGCATTTATAATGGACTATTGTCCATTAGTTCAAAACCTAATGAAAAGACTACAAGTTTGATATTTTAGCATGGCTTAAGGTTAGGACAGCGATCAACACATGATTGTAAGTTTAGGAAAATATTGAAATGCATAACTTGTTCTGACTAGAACTTTTCAAAGAGTGAACTTGAAGTTTCTTTGCACCAGTAGCGGCTGTTCTCCTGCTATACCTTCCTC
Organism: Jordanella pulchra; assembly: GCA_034780135.1. Lineage (NCBI taxonomy): Eukaryota > Metazoa > Chordata > Actinopteri > Cyprinodontiformes > Cyprinodontidae > Jordanella > Jordanella pulchra. Next base: position 1,782 of record JAUZNJ010025246.1, on the reverse strand, counting down.
CTTGGTTGTCCTTTCTTCTCCGTCTGTTTGCCTAAGCATTGGCTCAACAAACACCATTGTGCCTGGGAGAAATCCGCATGTCTTGTTTGACAGCTCACTGCCATGTGTACCCAGGCAGATCTGTGCTTTGTAATCTAAAGCTTGTGCTCAATGCACAGGCCTGTCTGTGCACTGAGAGATCGCTGCAGAGGGAAGGAGAGAGAAGGATACAGAGAAATAAACAGTGCCAGGAAATGACAGCTGGAGATCGGGTAAACTGTGAAGGTTTATGCCGCATCACTGGCAGCATTAAAGGATCCCCAGTGGCATTGATTGCAACTATTTACCTAAGACTATAGCTACAGGAGTATGACCTCTGGTGCTAATTAAACTTGCGTGAATTTGTGGTTTTGTTGTGTAGTTCTTAAAACTTTAATCTGCCTCAGGTAGAGACTTTTTTAAAGCCCATGGTGTGTTTTTTTTTTCTCCACTGCATAAACACTTTTATTAGTTTCGCACCCTAAGTTCAAACTTATCTCTTACGTGGCGCTCATCTTATGTGTGATTTAGAGTGCAAGATGCAAACGAAGAGCAGGAGTGACATCAGGCTATGCAAACACCTATGAAAGTGAACGTTTCCTTAAGCTTGCCACAGCTTGTCCTCTCACACATTGTCAGTGCGAAACCACAGTAACAATAAACGGATTACAAACTGATCCGATGTGTACTGGGAGGGATGGCGAGAACAAGAGCAGAATGTTAATATGACAGCTTGTTGCTGGGAGAAGGTGAGGCCTGGGGAGCGTGTTGTCATAAAAATAATTATCAAATGCACAGATGTAAACACAGAATCACTTGCACTAACACGGAAATCCTACAGGTAAGTGTTAAGATTGAAATTATTGTGCCTGATGTAACTCTTTGATGCGTGCCTTATTTTTTCTTTTGGGATGATGAGAGAATGGCTCTCGTTGGGCCTTAGAAACACTCAGTCGTGTGACAAGGAATTCAGATCTTGCGTGAATGTGATGCAAAGTCACTGGAATCCTGACAGGTAGGATACCGCCTTGTTTTTCGGGAAAACAGGACAAGCAGGATAATAAGCAGGAAACTGGCACTTGCACAGACACAAGTGCTTGTTAGAGTTACAATGCAGTTACAGATTCCTGCAGGTTCTCATCAGGGTTGCCCTATTTGAAACTAGTTATGTTTATCAAGTCAGGTGAAATACTTGCTTTATTTCATGCAGTGTTTCGATTACATTAATCAATGGCATGCTCATCAAGCCATCTTCTTCCCTTTGGGAGTTCCTTCCAGACAGAAAGACAGACCTCAATAGTGCTTTCTACAAACCTAAATAGAAAGGGTGTCAAGGTTTATTGTGTCCGGAGCAGCAAATCCACAGAATAGTCTGGCTTGAAATGCCAGACTGTGATGGCTGTGGATCTTTTGGCAGGATACCACAGAGAAATGGTCATGGATTGCTTAGACCAGCACAAGTCTCTAATTAACATCTGTGGGATGACTACAAAGTGAAATCCGCTGAAGCACCACATGATAACTTGAAGGTTTTTAAAAAATCACTTTCATGTTAAGAAACGATCCCTTAAAGGTCTTTAAGGGATCTCCTACTTGCATCCTGTACAGTTCATGTCTCAACAGGTCATGACGTTTTCTTTAAAAGAGATCAACCTACATGCTATCAGGAAGGTGGCCATAATGTTATACCTGTTGGGATCCGGAGCCTGTTGCTCCATCTTTCCTCCAGCAGAGTGCGCCGTGGGTCTCCTGGGCTGGAGCCCT
>JAUZNJ010025235.1:0-16776 GCA_034780135.1 Jordanella pulchra | reverse complement strand
CTATCTATCTATCTATCTATCTATCTATCTATCTATCTATCTATCTATCTATCTATCTATCTATCTATCTGCAAATGGTTTTTGAACCTTTTAGTTTGCGTGATTTATATGTGCGCAGCACACTTGGCCATTTTCCAGTAGTTATTGGCCACTATATATATACTGTACTGAAAACAAGTGGTTAAGCATCCACTGAAGTACTTTTAAAAACCCTTAAATAAAACAAGGAGTCATTTTAGATGGTTGTTCCTTAATGTTCTTCTCTCTCTTTCTGTTGGGGTATTTCGATGTTCTGAACCGGAGGCAACAAGGTGATTTATACCTTCAGCAGGATAAAGTATGCCGGTAATTACCCATATAATTTTGTTGGAAGCCTTTAACACAACCACGGCCATATGTGGATGATGATGTATGACTATTTTCCAGCCTGCAGGATCCATAAAAAACACAAGCAAATCATGTATGCATAACATGAATTGTACAGTTTCTCTATTTGGCTGTCTGCCATTAAGAGCAATGGAAAGTTTAGGAGTAAAAATGAATTCCTTTAATCTGATCACTGAGCTCCATTTTCTCATTTCAGGATGATACAGGAATACACCTTTTGGAGGCTGTAGAAGACAAGAAAATTAAAACTAAAAGGTTGAATCATGTTAAGTTGTTAGAATGGCCTAATCAAAGTCCAGATCTTAATCAAACTTAATCTGGGAAAATATTTTAAAACTGATTTTTCCCATTAATATAATTGTACTTTAGATACATCAAGGTGTGTAGAAGTTCATACAGACAAAGGTGGTCCTGGAGCACTGACCCTAATAGAAATGCATGCAACACTTCCAAGATTTGATCTGTTCATATAATAAAAATAACTTGATTCATGTTCTAATCAGTGCTGAAGAGACAAGAAATCTCTTATGTTTGATTTTGCCAAACTACACACATGTAAACGCTGTAATACATCAATGCTGCTATAACTAATGCTTTATTCCCACCTAAGACTTCAATATGTGCTTTACCGGACAGAATATTCTGATTAATTATTACCAGGAATGATTGCGCCAAATGTTCCCTCCGAGGTCACGTCTTACTTTGAAAGAATTGATTTCATGGCTACATTTTCCACGAAAGGTCGCATAGGACCAAAAGTCTGGATGATGGATCCAGATGATTGAAAAGAGCCATGACTCAAACAGCCATCACAGAGCTGACTGGAATTATTTTAGATGCTTTCTAAACATGCTCCAGGCTGAAGCCAAGTCACTGCTGACTAGAGCAGACAGTTCAGTGGCCCATTAAGAACTTTAATGAAGTTTATTTCTAAAAGAGAGCTAAGAAGAAAGTAATTTGGAGACTCTTTGTGTTGGAAACCTTTCACAGGATTTTTGTTGGAAACAGTAGAGTTGCTCGGAGGATCTGAAGGGATTTGTATGTGTGTGTTTTCAGAAGTCTGTCTGAAGCCAGGAGCTAAAGCAATCCTTTGATATTTGCATGATCATGATTTGTGGCACTTTAGCTTGCAGTGTGCATGAATAAATTACATTTTATTTATGTATTAGATTTGAACAGCAAGCACTCCATACTCCTTTCAAACATGCTCAGGCTCATGTAGGAACTGGCGCAGAATATTGCAAACAGGATTATTTTTGGTAAAGCAAGCGAGTCTCCTGATTGACGGATCTGAATATTAAACTTAGAGGGTGTCCTGGAGAGCAGGAGAAAGAAAAATGAGAAGAAATGACACAGCAGCTTGCTTTAGACACTTTAAACAAGCTTCATCCAGGCTAAATATTACACCTAATCCAAAGAACACATAAACAACTGCTCTAATGTTGCTTCAGAGGACACAAGACCAAGTTTACAGGCCAGGAATTTAAACTGGCCAACAGGCTCAAACACTTAATAAACACAACGTCTCATAATGTGGTCAAACATGAAATGCTTTCAGCCTGTCAGATATTACCAGGTGGAGGTCAAAAGTTTACAGTTTTTAACCTGTCAAGAATCCTGACATTCACCAGCCAACAGGCTCCTGCAAAACTATCTCTCAAAAAAGTAATTTAACTTTAGTTAAGAGAGTTCAGTGTAAAAGCGAGCATAACAAGAAGCCCTCTCTAATGGAACACAGAAAACTGCAAGGGGAGGAAATAAGCCTCTAAGTGTGCATTTCTCACCAGCTGAATTTAAAATATTTATCACTGCATATTGGGATTATAAAATCAAAATTTCACACAAAAAGCAATGCGAGCTCTGCAGCAAAATGTGGAGATTCGGCATGGCACACACCAGCCAATGTGAGTGGGATTTAACAGAGAATTGAGCTTACGTTCTCCAAACTAATTCAACAAAACATAATGTGTGTTTCACCACCTGAGATATGAGCAGTATAGCTGTAAAGAAAGATAAAAAGTAAAAAACAAAAAACTGAATCAAACAGCATTTGTTGGATTTTTTTGTTGGATTTTTTTTTATAATTGCAATTAATCTAATATAAGCAGTGCTATGTTAAAGAGCTTTAAGATAGGACATAGAACACTTTTATTAAAGAAGAAAATCCCAAAAAGCCTCAAAACATAAAACATCATTTCCTTTATTTAGGGAAGGGGAGTTGAATGTGACGCTATTTATGCTTCCAATCATGTCTGAACCCCCCCCCAAAAATATAACTAGGTTGTACTTGAAATCCCAAAATGTGATACCAACTAAATTATTCCTTCCTGATGCCTGCAGTTTTGTGGATGTTTTCTTTTATGTTATGGATTTGTGACAAGGAATCGCCTAACATTGTGGTGGTGGGGTGGGGAGTCATTTAGTGAATTACTCTGCAAATGTTTTCCTTTCTGCTCTCTGTTGTAAAATATAACTGAAAACGTAAGCTATTCAATAATCAAGTTGAAAAAAAATATTATCTGCATCATTTTGGTCTCAGTCCAGATACACACCACTGTGACCCACACAGGACACTATGCACACTACTGAGAAAGCTGATGTCATAAATCATTTGCGACCAAATTCATGTCAATCTGTAGTGTATCATAGCTGTTTGACCGTAAATAACCGCGACAAAAACAAAGTGCAACACACAGAAAGTGTCCTTGTTATGTAATATGAGCAATCCGGCTAAAATGTTAAAATTATTGGCTCTAGCTAAAATGGTGATGCTCAAAAAAGCTATGAATCTGGAATTAGATATACATCTAAACCAGGGTGTCCTAACCCTGGACCTCAGGGCCCACTGTCCTTTATGTCTCTACTCAAACACACCTTATTCAAATGATTGCATTACCTCATCAAATGCTGCAAAAGCCTGTTAATCATATTTTCATGCAGGTCAGATGCTCGGAGGCAGGGAAACACCTAAAACATGTAGGACAGTGGATTATAACCGTAATAGTATGGTTTATCAATAATTTAACTGCTTTTTTTTAAACATCCAGATAAGTTATTCTGCTTATGCTCAGTTTCTAATTAGATTTTTATTTATATTATTTAATCCAGTGTGCGTGTTTGGCATCTTCTGTCTACATGCAGAACCATAGATAGAAAGTACTCCTAAATACGTGCCTCTGTGTTCCTTGTATTTCTTCTCTTTCTACTCAAACTGCCAGTTAGTCTTGGTAAAAGACTGCTCACACTGAGCCTATCTCTGCTTGAGGTTTCTTTGTGTTAATGAGGGATTGTTCTTTACCATTGTCCCTGCGTATTTGCTTATTTTTTCCAAAAAAACTGCCCACTGTGTAAGTTGTGTCAAATGAAAGATTTTGTCCACGTTGGACACGAGTTGTTGCACTTTGGAAGTTACATTAGAAACATTATATAAATATTGTAAAAAAAAGAAAAAAAGAATGGTTACAGGCTGCAACATTAGGGTAAACCTTTTTGAGCATCAACAGAAATTGTTTGCATGTTGTTTAGAGTGGAAAACTTTTTTGTGAGCTAGATTAGTTTTTTTTCTGAATAAAAAAAAAGCTGGCAGTCTTTTCAGCTTTTTACATGACTGATATCTAAAATGAATCTTTCTGAATGAACAACAAAAGGACACGGGTTTATGAGAGCAGGGGTTAAGGTTTTATTGCAGGAAGCAAGTACTTGAAGTGTTTCCATGCATCCGTGGTCAATGGCAGGTGAACCCTGGATGAAGCTCAAAGGGTTTCTTATGAAGAATTAGCAGGTAAAAACACAGATGATAATCCTCTTTTCATCTCCATGATACAATATCAGTCTCGGAGCGTGGCCTGCATTTTCTATCCTTAATGGATTTGGATAATGGCTGGACAAATTGTTCCCAGGCACAGTCTTCACTCTTTCCCGCTGGGTTCAGAGATCCGGGGAGTAAAATAATCCCATTTTTGCTTTCTTTATCTTCCAGACTGGAGAGAAGAAGCGAGGGAGCTTTGAAACGCCACGTCTGCTTGTCATGACCCCTTTTGTGCTTCCTCCGCCCATGTGTGGACCCAGCTTTAGATGCCGTCCTGTTTTCAAGGGCTCACTGTCACGGCCTGAAATAAACCTGCTGGAGGTGCCAGCTCTGTTTTCCATTTTCCCGTCTGTCTCTCTTTCCCACTGCTAATCAGACTCCGGCCTCTCCGAAAAACGAGGAGTCTCTCATGGTTAAGTGGTCGGGTTCATGCCGAGGTTCGTGGAATTTCACCAGGTTCCTTACAAACTATTGTGGTGAGAAAAAGCTGGAGTCGGATGGCTGGGATGCGAGCCACACCAGGCTCCCCTGTGTCAGGAATGAGTACACAATGCAGAATAAGCACTTATGCTGCGTGCTAAGTTGGTCCGGTCATGACATCCTTAAGCTGAGTGCCGTGCCAGCTCTCCTGCTACAAAGACAAATTGTGCAAGCTGAATTTTCTGGAGTGGCTCTGAAAGTTCCCCTGCAGCCTCACAACTAGGCTCTCTGAGAGAAAAGGCATCTCCAGAGATTTACGGCTATAATTTGATCCGTACCTTCATCTCAGCCTTGTTGAAATCCTATCAAACACAGCGTAAGCAACCTGATTAGCAGTTTCCAGGAGGAACGTTTTTGAGATAACTTGCAGCAGCTCCAGAGCTCCACCCTGTAGCAGGAATGCAGAAATGAGCGGAAAACATCTGGAAAACAATGCTCTTGATTCTGTGCCCCATTTTAATCTAGAACAGGTAAATCCTGGGTTATCTAATTAATGGTGATGTTGGGTTTTTGACAAATAATGTTAATGCTCCTAAATGAACAGCTGGAAGGTTTAGATCTTCACAACTTTCAATCCTGCATAATTATTAAATAACATCTTTGTGGAATTTCTTATGTTTTTTTGTTTAAATGAGGCCTTGTTATGTCTTCATTGGTTGTCCATTCTTTCCAACAGTTTTGTCTTCCACTCAACTTTTCAATCAATACAAATTATTTACATAGCACCAATTCACAACAAATGTCATCTGAGGGATCTTTACATTTTCTGTTATTTACATTTTCTGTTCTGCTATATTAGATTTTTTTTAGTTTACAACATCTACTTAGAGAGAGATTCCAAATCAAGTGAATAAATCCCAGTTGATCCAGCTGTCAAACGATGCAGTTAGCTTAAATTTGTCAACTGTTGTAAGGAATCCCAGGTGTGCAGCAATTTCTCTCACTAAACATGATTGTGGGAGCCCTGGGAAGGGAAAACCTCCAGCAGAACCATGACCGGTTCGGTGTGAACAGGCACTGCAGCCCACTAGAGGTTTGAGAGGACAAATCAGACGTTTAAAAAAACAAAACACCAATGGCATGACTGTGACAACATTTAAGTTTACCCAATATGTGGAGATTATTACATTACTTTCCAGAATTGTATAGATTTCATATCAGATGCACTATAAAACTTAAGAGATTTAAATGGAAAACTTAGAATAGAATAGAATTCAACTTTATTGTCATTGCACTGTCGCAAGTACAAGCAACAAAATGTGGTTTGCATCTATCCAGAAGTGCTATACAGAATATAGATGTTTATATAAAAGTTTACAAGAATGGTTAAAGAATAAAATAAAATGTTCTGTGTAAATATAATATAAATATGGGAGCTATATGCACATATTATAAAGATTATGCAGATTATACAGAATGTACAGTAATGTTAGGAATAGATTTTATATTAGAAGGTTTATAATACAAGATAGATAATGGTAAATGAGGGTTATAGATTATATACAGATTATATATGTGTGTGGGGGGAACAGGTCGTGGTGTGTGTGTGTGTGTGAGGACAGTCAATATGTTATTGCTGTATGGAGGGGATGGTGGGGTACAGTCCTTATGACAGCTGTGGGAAAGAAGCTGTTCCTGTGCCTGGTGGTTCTGGTCCGTAGGCTTCTGTAACGCCTCCCAGAGGGCAGAAGGGAGAAGAGCGTGTGAAAGAACAACTTTTAGTGCTTTGAAAAAATACTTTTTACTCTTAAACATTTCCTTAATTATTCAGTTACAGAAACAAACTTAAAGATACATTATTGGTATTTTGCGTGAAGCCCGAATGCTAAGTTTCATGATTTAAACATGGAGGGGAGGGCTTTACCTTTCAGCAGGAAAGTCACCCTAATCAAATAGCCACATCTACAGTGGTATGATTTAATGGTGGATTTGATGGATTTCAAATGTGTTCCAAGCAGTAGCACACCAGACTCCATTAATCACATCAAGCCATCAGGTTAAGACTAGACTCACTTGATGAGGTGAATGGAGTCTGGTGTGCTACTGCTTGGGTGGAAAGAAAACCAGCAGCCACACAGCCCTTTCTGAAACCACTTTGACACCTGTGTTCTAGAGGGAACTGATCTGAAGGGGGTTGAATTCACTAATAGGCAACTATATTGTGTTTGTTTGAAGCCCGTCACAGCTCACCAGTTCTGACCTTGTCCGGTTCGCCCTATTGGCTGATAGAAGGTTAGTGAACTTTGGAGCTGTGCATTAACAAGTGTCAGTGCACCCCTTATTTACTCAATGTCAAGTGGTTACTCTGCTAAAGTGAAAAATGCAGCTTTAGTCAGAGTCTAAAAAGTCAGTATTTAAAAACTGTGTTGGATTTCTTTCTGTTCTGACCTATTGCTCGTATTCATCGAGTTACATGGACCTTTGGATAACAAGGACGAGATAATCTTTAAAAAGGAAAAAAAACAAACAAAAAAAGAACCTCCTGGCAAAGTAAGTGGGAAAGCTCTCTTCAGAGGATATTCAGCGACATTCAACCTGACAGTTTGCTTCCAAATGCGTCACTGTTTGGACTGAGATGCATCCCAACAGTTTCCAAAAACTGAGAGGACTCATACTGTGGAACCTAGTTTGAGTCAGTTCACAGAACATGAGCTGTGGATAAAGAACATAACGTCATGTTAAAGGGCTCAGCTCACTGAGATATGGTTTCAGTGATGCTTGCATGGAATTTGATCATGGATCCCACCTTTGTCTCAAGGTTGACGCACAAGATGAGGAATTGAGCAGAAACATTCAAAATTTATCATTTGATAGAAATGTGCTCCCTGTGGCTAAATTTTGTCAAAAATACAAGTCCCTTAACACAGTGAAAGGGCTGTCTGATGAAAAGCTGAGAGATGAGAGGTTGTCAAGCAAGGTTCTATGTTCTCAGAGTCTTTCATACTTTAGAAGTGTCTCTGTCTCCCTGGTTCAAATGACACCATTGGCTTCTTAGTATACAATCAAGTGCTACAACATGCAGGGTGGTGGGTCTTGAGGATCAGGGATGAAACAACAGTGCTCTAGATCAGTGTTTTCAAACTCAGGCATCTATCCCACATATTTTAGATGTGTCTCAGCTTCAGCACACCTGCATTAAATGATGTGTTACCTCCTCAGCAGCCAACAGTGGTAGCAGAGGCCTGTTAATTACCCAGTTATTTAAGTATGGAGGCGGGAAAATAATAAATAATGTGAGATTTATATAATAATCATTCTCAGCTCCATCTCATTTTATTAGAATAAAATTTAAAGTTAATTATTAATTGACTCTTGAAAAATTTAAGCTTCATATGTCATATAAATTAATTTTACATACGTAGCAATATTCTGTGTTTATTTTGATTCTTTGTGATGATTTTCTTTATGTCATACTAACAGAAAACATAATCTTAATAACATTATGGACCTTCAGGTATCAGCATTCAGAGACCAGTTCGTTGGGCAAACAAAAAGAAATTTCATGGATATCAAAGGGGGTATTGATACTTCTGAAGGTCAGAGCCAAGTATGTCTGGAACTCAAACGTTTGAATGACCCATCACGTCAAGGCTGTGGTAATACCTGCTGCCAGAGCGTAGCGACATTTAGAGACTAAATATGATCTGGGTCTGGGAAACGAGACAATTCCCATCATTACTTACCTTTCTCTTGCTTGCTGACTTCCATATTTCTTGTAATCCTTCTCAATTTTCCTCAAAATTGTCACTTACTTGATGTGCATCATCATCAGTGTGGCTTTTTTCTTTTCATAAACCTCCCTTCTTGGGTTTCTCTGTGGTTTCCTGCATGTACAGGCCTCTGCTTACTGTTTTTGCAGCTCTTCTTCTATCATTTCCCTTCGTTTTCTTTTTTACAGCCTCTCAATGTTTGAAGCTTTACACAGAGAGCCTACAATTCAAAGCTCCTCTATCCAATCATGACCTGAGGCTTGAGATGGATATCCAACCAAAGCACAACCCATAATCTTTACATTGTGGTTAATAGGAGTATTGGAGGGATGTTTCCAATAACACCATTGCAAGCACAGCCACAGAAGTTCACAGAGAGGTCGGAGAGGCCACAGATGGTAAGAGAGAAGGAAAGACTACAGAAAGAAGTTAAAGAAAACAACAGTATGGGTAAATAGGAGGACAGGTTTTGGTTCTACAGCCTCAGAGTGTGAAGATGATTTAAAAACTTCAAGGCTGAACTCAGTAGTACAAGTATAGTGAGGTGGAGGATTTCTCATTAACGTCTTCACCAATTACAGAGGAAAACGGGGTCTGTGGAGGAAGCTGGCAGCTCTGCGCTATACTGGTTTGAGCTACTTGCTCTGAGATTCTGGGTAGCTGCTTCCTCCTCTCACATGGTTACCGCAGGAAATGTCAATAAATAACAAAACCAAACCCTTTTAATAAACAAAAGTTTAAAAATGTATTGTCTTGTAACCCACTGACTCAATACGAATGCCAAATAATTATTTAGACTAGAAAGATGAGGCACACTCTCTTTCATCAATTTTAATGCATTTTCTATTTTGAAATATTTTTTCTCTAGAAAATAGACATTTTTTCACATTAGGTTTTAGGTCATATGAGTTAGTGACTCCTAATGTGAAATCATTTTACTAGACTGGACATATGATACAGACTTGCTTTTCTCTAATTTGAATGTATTCACTTTCCCTTACTACCTTTGTATAATTGAGGAAAAAAAACTGTATTATAACAAAATCATTGAATTTCTCAGTTCTCTTAGTTCCTCAGTTCTTCTTTACTATATCACATTCACAACTAAGCTAATAGCAAATATGTTCAAGTTGTCCAGATGTAAGTCGACTCAACCTACTAAAGTGGACTAGTTGACAAGTCAACTTTTTGGTGAATACCCTAGTGCACAGGGGATGCCCCAGTGGGAGCCAAAAACGCAAAAGTGCCTTATTGGAGCCAAATTGTGTGCTAAAGTGCTCCCTTGAAAGCCAAAACATGTGCTAAACAGCCCTCTTGAAGTCAAAACGCATGTTGAATTGCCCCCTTGGCAGCGAAAACATGTGCTAAGGTGCTATCTCAAGAGCCAAAACGTGTGCTAAAGGGCTCCTTGGGAGCCAAAACCCATGTTTAAGTGCCCTCTCATTAGCCAAAACATGTGCTAAAATGCTCGCTAAAAAGAGAAACGACAAAGTGCCCCTTTGGAAGCCAAAATGTGTGCTAATGTGCCTCTTTGGGATCCAAATGTTTAATTAAAGTCCCCTCTCAGGAGGCAAGACACATGTTAAAGTCCCTTCTACAGCTACACGCTATATGTGCCCTTTTTTTCTTTCCGCCCCTGCCCTTCAAAACGTCTCTTCACACCACTGGTCACATCCATTGTTACTTCAGTAAATGCTGCACAGCTGTCAGAGATCTACATTCTCCTACAGTACATGCACATGACTTTGCTGTCCTGAACCATTTAGAAAGAAATCTGATAGCAATCATATTCATGAACAAATATGCGTAAAAGATTGGTTTTGGAGAAATGAAATCTTAATCAAGCTTCAAGACCTGCTGTGCCATTGAAGCCCAAGTCTTCCCCAGAGACTCTGACCGGCGGAATTTTCCTGGAACATATGGAAAAAGGGCGCTATCTGACCAATCTGATTGGTTTTCATTATTTCTGTTGATTAAAATCCAAAAGAGGTCCTGACAAAATGGTTCATTCACTGCCCCTGTCTTCACATTTAGTGGAACATCAGAATGTCTCCTTGACATGTAATTTTAAATCTTCCAAAATTTTTCCTTCTCACCACCAATTTGGGTTAAGCAAGTCTTTCTTCCAAAAATCAGTAGTTAACTTTTGGACCAAGGAGGCCATAGTGAACTATTGAAGTTCTACACAAAGTAAAGAAACTGCATTACACATTGGTGGTTACAAAGCACTAGCTGCTTTTTACAGAGTTATTTGCTTTTCTTGTTGTGCACTCCTGCATAGCTGTCCTACGCTACTTGAGTCTTATATTTCACTACATCTTTGTCTTTGCTTGACATCCTTGATGCATAAGATGTCAACGCATTCAGGAATAAGTGCACACCTTTGTCACAGTTCAATAACTCAGCAGCTCCCCACTTGCTTGGCGACAGCATTTTGAGATGAAGCCAAAAACAAAGGATGGCGGCCAAGGGAGAGCCACCAATGTCTGGTTCAGCAAAGGTTTAAACAATCCATCTAGGTAGTCAAGCATAGGTCCTCATTTTACTTTCCTAGAAGTTATTTAGCTCATATGTGCACCTGTAGGTTATTCTGTTCTGCTAAAGCATCTTTGAAGAGTTGTACATATTTGTATGACTGCAGAGAAATGAGATAAGCTATCCTCTTTCTTTTCTTTTAAAGTGTCAAAGCCTTAGGTGTTACAAAGAGATTTTAGGTTTGTTGATAAGTGAAGAAGATAAAGTCATGCACCATGGTGACAGGTTGGCATGTTACACCCATCTGCTGGTAGTTTAGTCATAGTGCAAATATTACATCAGATGCTGTGAAGTTACCCATGTCTTCTTCTGAATAATTCCCTATGTCTTAAGCCCCCATGATGGAGGGACACATTTTGCTTTTGAGAGTGTGTCACCCCTGTGGTTATTCTCCTCATGCAGGTAGCCCAGAAGAGAAAAGAAAGGAGCTCTTTGACAGGAGCTTAAAGGGTGAGGCTTGCGACCATCCATTGCCTCTGCCTGGATTCCCCCTGTAATGAAATGGTCTGTATCATGGAGGCCTTGTCTAAACAATGGTTCTATTCAACCTGGAGTGGAGTTTCTGTCAGGACAGTGCAGAATATGATACCTCCCAATGAGGGTTGCACTTTCTCTTCATCATGTAACCTCAACCACCACTGATAGTCCCCTTTCAGTGTGTGTGTGTGCGTGTTTTTTTTAGTTAGTTTTTTATGGTAGTCAGCTATGGTATTTAGCAAATAGAACTAGAAGACAACTTTTTATTCTATAAAGGGTTGATATTTTGTTTCAATAAATTGATTTGGTTTTCAAAATTCTTTAATTCTTTGCAAATACCAGAATGGACCCACCTTTCCTTCACAATTGCTCCATCGTGCCATGACAAAGACTCATCAAGATACCATAAACATTCCTCAGAGATTCAGATGATTACTGTTCAGCAAAAGCCTGTCGATCAGCCATCAGTGGAAATCTGTTGTCGGATCCCAGGAAACATTCATAACCTGCAGGACACCAGTCCTCAAGTTGATTGAGGAGACCGCTGAGCTGCAATGGAAGGATTGTGATAGAAGAAACTGATCTAATAAAATTACATTTTTGTGACATACAGTACTGCATTACCCTGGTAGAAGCAGCCATCAGCAGATGGGCCAGTTATGATAGTTAAATAAATAGATGGTTAGTGGTTAGTAGTAACACTCAGGTAGGATGTTGGGTTTTATGATGTTCAGATGGTACCAATGACTTAAAAGTGTTAAAGAACACATCCCACACCACCAGCCAGATCCATAGATACAAGGCAGGATGTCTCTATGCTTTCATGTTTTCACCAAATTCTGACCAGTCATCTAAGTGATGTGGCTAAAATTGAGTTTTGGCAAGTTTGGGAGATCCGTAGCTTCAGTTTTCTACTCTAAGTTGATCTCAGAGGCTGGAAAAGACTTGGGCAGTTTCACCTTCCAGTAGGACACTGTTCCACTTGTATGGTACTGTATGTGGTATGGTACGGTAGAGTCCCTACAATTTACATGATGTTGAAAGCTCCTCCACCAAGATGCAATTGAGAGGGTAATGGCAGTTCTTTGCATTCCATTGCACCAGCAGGATTCCTCCTTCTTTGGGGATTATACCCCACAATAATAAACACCAAAGAACTAAGCCTATTTTATACAGATAACCACAAATAAGGTTAAGCCACGGACTTTCTTTGCGTCATCATTGAGCTGATGGGGTTGTAGGTCAGGAAAGCCACCCTGCATCTTCTTCACTTACTGTAACACCTGGTGTCTTATAAAAGTATTGGAGTATACACATGGTTAAACTGTAAGCAGAACAGAACAATTCAGTGCGATCTGATCCATTACTGTTCAGAGAAAGGTCAGCTGTGCACCTGTTATTATGAAGAACCATGGTGGTCCCTACCCTCCGTCTTAAAAAGCCATTTTTCAGTAGACATGGTCCCAAAGGAGAAGCTGAGAAAAATATATTACCTTACTAATGTAATGCGCTTTGTATGTTCCCCGAGAGCTATGATACTTTAAGATTTCACTGTCAGTGAGGCGGATCATCAGGTCTGAGTTCAGGGTGAGGAGCCAAGACAATCGAGGAGGGAGTTCTCAAGTAGGTAACCAAGTACCCTCTTCAGTTTGAGTTAGATCACTAGCCATTCTTAGGTTTAACTGGTTTTAAAACACAATGAAAGCACAAACATAGTGAAAGGAACAATACCCAATGTGTTTAGCTGGAAACAGCTTTCTCTATTTCTACAAAACCTTGAGCCTCCATTTTTTACTGTTCTCATTAAAATGAGGAATCCCGATGTCGGCGATATTTACTGTACATATACAGATCTCACGTGATTTCACTCGCTCTCTGATTTCAGTCAGTACACTAACAAAGAGAAAGAAAGATGCTCACAGTTCTGTGCCACCAGCTGTGGTTGTTGGATGTATTTTAAGGAAGCAGATTACAATTAACCTTAGATCAAAGTTTGAAAAATGTTGTCCTTTAATAATCTTGCCAGCATGTAAGACACTCAGCGGTATCTCCAGTGTGGTCCTTGTTGGACCATGGGACAAAGAGGGCTGTCAATGTAACGGGGTGTGGAGTTTGCGGACCGAGATAATAGCCAGACAGCGAGAGGTGATTAAACTGTTTATTGAGCACAGTTTCCGGGTCAGCGGCAGGAGGGAGCAGCAGCAACAGGATGCTCTGGATGGAGATATGAGCGTTAATGTGCGGTACAGGACGATGGGCTGAACAGCAGACAGGAGGTTGATGGTACTGACCTCTAAGGAAACAGAGGACATGGTCTTAGGCACGGCGGACCAGCCAGGATGCCAGCGATCTAGTCCCAAGGAGGAGGACTTCGTCTTAGCCTGAGCAAGTAGAAGAACCAGCTATTCCTTCTTGGAAATAATCTTAAATAGCAGTCGGGATGAGCAGAAAGGAGGTCAGAGCCGGGAGGTCAGAAAGAGAGAAGATACCACTCCGAGTTCCAGTGACAGAGTCGTAGCAAAGGCAAGGGTCGAAACCAGAAGGTCAGAAGACTGGAGAAATCCTAATCAGAGTCCGAAAACGTGATCTGGGGCAGAAAAGGGGTCAAAAACAGGCAACTGATATCCGACAGGGGCTAGGCAGAAATCTAGGTCTCAGAGGATAAACAGGTTTAGCAGGCAGGCAGGCAGGCAGTCAAAAAGAACTCTAGAATATGTCTCACTAAAGGCTCGGACAAAATACTCAGGTGTTGGTCCTAGAACTGGAAGAGGCTTTTAAAGTCAGAAGAACAGGTGTAACTGATGAGAGTGGAGCAGCAGAGGCAGGTGGAAATAATCTGATCATCAGACCAGAGCTGATGTCCAGATTCATGACAGTAAAACTGGTTGCCAGATTATAAAGTAGCAAAATCCCCAGGGTGTCCTCCTAGTTTTGGAAAGTCCATAAAACTGAGCTACAGTCTGGAACACAGGAGTTCCTCATTCGTGCTCTCATTCAGTCCATGTTCATATTCCCTCCTATGTTCAAAATTTATCCCATGCCTTTGAGGAACAACAGCTGCAGAAATCACCTAAGAAGTATGTGAGAACACAGCAGAGGTTGCTGATAACCGGGCAGCAAATCATGATGAAGATTGTCAAGGCAGACTGGAAAACGCTGGTTTTGGGTTTTCCAAGGACCAGATATCCTGCAGAGACCTGCAAAAGATCTACTTAGACATTAAAGTTTCACAAATTCAGATACACAACATGTCAGCTAACATGTACAAATAAAACCATCATCATCAAATAAATATTTATCCTTCAGTCTTTGAAGATGGTGCATTGCTTAGCAATGTAATTACATTATTAAAGGTTTGAAAGCCAACATGTTGGTAAAATGTGCTGAACTAGTTTATTTTGAACATATAAACAACTTACCATCTAACGGTATAGCAACAATTCACTCAAAATAAAAAACACCACCACTAAGAGACAAAAACAAACATCACTTTACATAAGACAACTTTTATTTAAAGGTCTTGTTTAATCTTATTTTTATGTTATTCTTTTGCTGATGGTTTAAACCTCTATGCAGTGAAAATAATCGGAATAGCTCTTCCACAGAAACCATTCAGTGATCCAGCATATCTGTCGACTCAGCTACTTTGCCCTGTCTTATGACCAGAGTAAACTATATTAAAATTTTCTAATGTGCACCTTATGGATGGGAAAAGGGGATGTTTTTCATCCTAAAGTCTCCCAGAAGAATACATTTCAGCAAAATATTTCAGGAGGTAAATTTGTAAAACCGTTTCATCAGGTGAGAATGATCGTGCTGACAAGGTTGACCTCACCATCTCACGCCTCAATGAGCCTCGCTCCCTTCAGTATCAAGACCAACTCTGGTTCCTCATGATGGTGCTGCTTTTGTACGACGGGGAAAACAAACTATTGATGCACTCTGCGCCATGAGCTCATTCAAATGAAACATGTTTTCCAAATCAACTGGATGATCAGACAAAGCAACTTGGGTGGGGTGGGGATGTGGGGGTGCAAAAGTGAAATCAGCCCCAAATTACCATAAAACTCCTTTGGATCCGAGAGCCTGTCCAGGCTTGAAATACATGCTTATCGCTTTCATTTCCACACAATCTTAGATTCTTTCCTCCTGTTATGTCAACGGGTCCCTCTGAACAATGATTCAGTTTGGTTCTGTGTCACTGTGTCGCCTCTGCAGAGCAGAAGTTGTCTGTTTAGCAAACGTGGCCCAAGGGTGCAAGGCAAACTGATCCCAGATACGAGCTGATGAAGCTCATTTATCAAAAGCATCCAATTGCAGAACAGACCATTTATGCTGAATTAGATAAGTGTGAACTGTGTTATATTAGCAATACCCCCATTCATTAATACTGCTTAAAGGCCTTCTAATACCATGATTTCAGTTGATGTATGCTTTCCTTACATTCTGGGCGATGCAGAAAAATAAGAGTCTGTCAATAAGAACTTTATAGTAATACTTAACAGCAGGTAATAAAAAAGAAGGGTTTCTTCTCAAACTTTTGACCTTGGACCACAGTATCAGCTAATGGCACATTGTGTAGAGGAGCAACTGGTTGCATTTTGGGATGATGGAGTCCAGGTGCCCTTAGTTTAAGTTACATCCCAGCTGTTTGGCTGGAAGAAAAAAAGAAAGAAAGGCTGGTTGATTAAACCCAGCAGAGAGCGAAGGAGATCTCTGTGACTATTGTCTTCTGGCTAACCTTCCCTCAGTTAGAGCAAACGGAGTACACAAAGCAGCACTGGTGTGGAGTTTCAGCTGTAAGGTCAATGATTTGGATTAAAGTAAAAAAACATAAAACATTAAGTATACATTTTGACTCTCATTTTATCATATTTATATTTAATAGACTAAATAAAGAGTTTTTTTGTAATTACTGAACATAAATTTTAACTTTTCTAATTTGTCTTTCTTTTAAATCATATGTTTGTTTCCATAGATGCTAAAAAAGTGTGGCAAAGAATCCCAGCTCATTCAAAATTAGAACCTAATGGATGAAAGGGTGAGAAAAAAAGGGAGTTGTGATACAAAATCCCCCTTCACCCCACCTTCTATTTTGAGAAAGTGATAAAGTGAAGCAATACATTGTTTATTAGCAGTATTTTGATTAATATTGCCTGTTTGGGTTTTGCTGCCTTGTTCTGGGTTCAATTCTCAGTCTTTCTGCTTGGAGTTTGCATGTTCTCCCTGTACATACAGTACATGGGTTCTCTCTGGGGGCTCTTCCATCTAAAGAACCGTGGTTCTTGAACCGGTTCGGTGGCCGTGCCTTAGAACCTCGGTGTCTGGTTCTGTGCCGGCACAGTTTTCGATCAGTTGCGGAACCTAGTTGAGCGTCAT
>JAUZNJ010025224.1:0-16776 GCA_034780135.1 Jordanella pulchra | reverse complement strand
AAATTGAACATCATTGCCTTTTTTTAACAGGATCTTCAGTTTCTTCAGATTGGGCAATAATCTTTATGTGTTTGAGAACTTTACACCTTCTTCCTGCTGTTCCTGCCTGCACATGTCAGGCAGGCTGGGACTATTAATACTAAAAAAAAACGAAAGTGGAGAAGCTAAATCATGATTTCTTTGATTTCTGGTAGTCTTTTTTCCCCTTAATAAATGTAAATTGTTAGTTTAGCACATTTTTCGCTATTTTTTTATATTTGTTATGAAATTGTGAAATCTAAAAAAATGTTTTGAAATTTTGTAGATTTTCTTAAAGATTTAAACAGAAGGGGTGTCATAGTGGGGAATTTATTTTATTTTTATTTTATTTTATAGTCACTTTTAATTGACTGAGTTTGATGAAACAAGGACTGATATTCACATCTCTGGTGCTTTGTCTCAATCTGTAATTCAAATTAGAAAGAGGCATATGTTATTAAAACATCTTTAATCTGTAAAAGGGTGATAATTTTTTTTAATTTTAAGTACTCTGCATTATAACTCAAAAAACACAGTATTTGGATTAGAATCTGTTACTTTATGGATTTATTATTGTTCTGTTTTTCACAAAAACTAATTCAAAGACACAAAGAAGCAATGTTTAACAAAGAAGGTCATGCTGTTTGTCTTTCAATGTGTATGTTGGCCATGTTATAGAAAGCAAACATTATCCAAGTCTGTGTAAACCAACATAAATTCCTAATCAGGAAAACAAACATCTTTTTCTCATATAGAGCATGCTGTGAAAATGGAAGAAATCTTTTCTCAAGGAGCTTAAGTATCTTAGAAAACACGCACCGATCCATTGTCTCATGAGGCAGGAAGAAAAACGGAGGTTATCATGACCTTAGCAGGCATATCATGTCAATGTGTACTCTGAACATTGTGTGCTTTTGAAGCTGTAAAAGCTACTTTCTTAGGAAACTTGTACCATAAGAAATGGAGTAACTATAAAGTCTCTGCACAAAAGGATGAAAAACATTCTTCTGTTTATTTATTTTTTATTTTTTAATAAAAACCCAACCTATTTTTTATGATGGGTTGGGATTGTGTCTAAAAGGCCCATTTTTGAAGGCAAGACAAAGCAACTTTATTTAAATAGCATATTTCAGTGATAAAAGAATAAAAATGCTGTTCGTGAAAATAAGAGAGAAAGTTGCATTGCAGTGGAATAAATGCAACACTAAATCTTGAAGAGAGTAAAAATGAACATTTAAAATAACATGGTTATATGAAAAAGATAAAAAGATTAATAAAAAGAACTGAAAGTTTGACAGACAACATAACTACGATTATGTAGCACATTCAAAGGCCGCTGTAACCAAATATGGTTTTAATCTTGATTTAAAGCAGCTCAGGGTTCCAGCACTTTTAAAGTTTTTTGCAAGTTCATTCCAGATTAGTGGAGCAAAAAAGCTGCTTATCTATGTTTAGTTCTGGTTCTAGGTATGCAAAGTAGATTTGCCAAACGATCTGAGAGTTCTGAGGGGTTAATACACCGACAACAACCCTGAGGAAGTCTGTAATGTATTGCGGTGCCAAGCAATTCAGTGATTTATAGAATAAAATAATTATTTTAAAATCTATTTTCTTAGTTAAAGGGAGTCGGTGTAAGGACTTTAGAGCTTTTTTTTTAGTTTAATTAGGTCACTGGCAGTGGCATTCTGGATTAACTGAATCTGTCTGATCAACTTTTTAGGAAGAACTGTAAAAGAGTTGTTATAGTAATCGATTCTACTTAAGATAAATACAATCATTTCTAACTTTAAATGCTCTAGAAAGCCTATGCTAACTTTCTAAGTCCCAAAATAACTTTTGCAGCAAAATCCTGTCTGCTTTAAGGTAATATATAATCAATTATTAATAAATTGCCTAAAAAATATTTAAGTATTTATATTTTATCACTTCAGTGGTGCTCAGTATGAATTATTTTTGCAAAACTTCCAAATGCATGTAAGAAGATTACTGTGAAATCTTGACTTTGTAACTTTTTAACTATGTAACTAGGACTACCTTAATCCAAATCTGTCAACAACATTATTTTTAACTGATTTTTTTAATTATATGCATAATACTTGGACCTGCTTGTTCTGTATGATGCCACTAGATTACATTTTGTAGTGATTTGGCGCTACTCAAACTGGATTAAATGTAAAACTAACAGAACGGGAGAAAAAAGGTAGGGATAAAAAAAATAATAATAACAAAACCGTGCAACACAGAGAAAAAACATCTCATCTTTTTGTTGGGACCAGTTGCAGCAACAGACTATGCGAAAAAGATGGTCAAGTGTATGCTGCCCTCTAGTGGTTATAAGCTGGAACAATCGCAGTGAAACACAAGTCAACAGAAACAAATTCCAGCAAGGTACAAAATCATACTTTTATGTACAGCTGTTCTCGCATACAATAACCACCTAACACTTCAATCGCCGTTTTAAATAAAAAAAAAGCAGAAACCAAATTAGCCTACAAATTTAGTGGGTAAATACTTTTTAAAGTCTGGTGTTGGGATGGAAACTTAAGCTATTCTGATGTACCTTTTGCTTCTTACATTAAATTTATTTTGAACATAAGTAGGTAAATATCACAGCTCGAGCTAAAACATGTATCGCTGTCGCACTAGAAATATATTATTCCATGCAGGCCAAATATTTTTATGCTCTCGCAGAAAACTCTGTTTTTATGTTTTGTTTTGTTCTTTATCGAGAAACAGTAGAAATCTAAAAGGTAAATGGGAAACGCATATAAAGTAGGGCTCGTCCGGGATTTGAACCCGGGACCTCTCGCACCCTAAGCGAGAATCATACCCCTAGACCAACGAGCCACAATATATTGCATAAGATATCTCAGAACCAGAGTATAAATGTAGTGATGTTTTTTTTTTGGTTTTCTTTCTCTGAATTAGAAATTCTTCCAGATTTTCCAATTCATCTCTTTGAGTGTTGGTCGGTGCGTCATAAACTAGAATCACTGCTATTCACTTGCATAAAGACAACCAAACCATCTCACAAACACCACTATAATCTCAACGTCTCCCACAGACGCCATCAAACTCTCACACATGTAACATCAAGCTCTCTACTAACAAACTATCTTAAACACATTAAAGTCGCGTCTTGGACAGAATCTATTCTATTCAGAATATATTCAGAAGCTATTTTTCCACTCCTACACACACTACTATAACCATACACAAACCACAGCAGTCAAAGTCATACACTCTCACAAAACTATTTTTACTCTCACACACACCACTAAACGCATGCACACACCACAATAGACAACATTGCTCACTCTCATATAACTAAAATTTCATTCTTCGTGTGTGTGTGTGTGTGTGTGTGGTTCTGTGTGGATGTGTGAGCTAAAATTAGTCTGAATGAGAGATTCAATAATGACTATTTTGGCAGGAAAATTTAATTTCTATTCCAACTTGTCTCCAAAAATACATTCAACACCTCACCTAACTTTGCAGGTTGCCTTTGAAGGAATGGCTTTTTACTTTGAATGGGCCATCAGCCCATGTCTGTGCAAGACATGTTTTACTGTTATTGAAGATGTTCTGATTCGCATGTAATAGAACAGATGAATGTAGCACCTTCAGAAATCTAAAATTGTACTGAACTGACAAATTTACAGAGCTTCAAATATCTCTGGGTGATATTCAGCTTTTTTTTTTCTAACTACACTTAAGGAAGCAATGCGTTTGAGGTGTTGTCCAATTATGCATTCAAAAATTAAAAAAAGTAAAACAAATCAGTTTGTTTTACTTGATAGGTGATAAAGTGTAGTCATTACCATATATAGCTATTTTATGTACAGCAAATGGCAAAATAGTACCTTAATGAAAACATTTTTTCACAGATCAAAAAAACATTGCCATGTGTTGGCCCAACAAAATTCTGGTAAAAGCTAGTGTTGTAATTAACTTTCACGGTCTACTTAGATATAAAATGTATATTTTACAGAGGGAGTTTAATAGTATATGTAACACAGTTTGGTAATATATATGAGATAGTTTAATGGTATGTGTGAAACAGTATAAGAGTACATGTAAGAGAGTTTTATGCTACATGTGAGAGAGTTCAATGGCGTGTGTGTAAGGCATTGAGATTAAAGTGGTGTTTGTGAGATGGTTTGGTTGTCTTTATGCAAGTGAATTGTTGTGATTGTATGAGAGTTTATGTAGGGATGTGAGAGAAATTGAAGATTTTGTCTCATGGGGCATATTATAGCCAAATTCTTTCTTTAAGCATAAAGTAGGATTTAACTTTTTTTTTTTTAGCTTTTTACAGCACTAGTGGCTTGTTTTTTCTGACAGTAGGCTGACAGGAAAGGGGGTATGAGAGAGGGGGAGAGACATGCGGGAAAGGACCACAAGCCGGATTCGAACATGGGTCGCCCGTGTTGAGGACTAAGGCCTCCGTATATGGGTCGTGCGCGCTAACCACTGCGCCACCTGCACGCTCAAGGAGGATTTATTGACCTCAATGTCGCGCATTAAGTCCTGTGTCTGTCCGTTATCCTTTGTGAGCCTTTGTACTGTTGTAATGTCTATAGATGAACGCAAGAGGGCGACAGTTATCCAGCAGAAGTCAAAGCCAATTGAATACAGGAGGCCTGACTATTTTTACTTTCGTTCTCGGTTGTTATATGAAAAAACAAACAAACAAACAAACAGTCCCCTTAGGATTTAAATTCTCATACAGCCAGGGGTTTAAATATCCCTATAAATATTCAAAAATGAATTCAAATGTACTCTTTTCAAATGGGCCTGGGTTGTCATGTTCCTAAATTAAAGGAATGCAATTTTTAAATGAGAAGTAAACATATTTGAATACCTTATTTGTTTTTGATATAATATTTTTCTCTTGTATTTCATCAGTTCACTTTGATTTATGGTCAGGATAATCTGAAGCACTCTACATAAAAGGTGCTTCAGGCAATATGATGGGGATACCTCACGGGTTTCCTAAGGAGGCCACTGGGCAAACCTAGAAACCATTGGAGGGATATATAAGGATCTGTGGATCTATCTTTTTCTTTCTTTGGCAAGAAATAACAATAGATGGTTGAATGGATGGATGATTTAATTATTTACATTTTCTATACTGTATATGTTTTTTTAAAAAAGAATAAACATTTATCGAATCCTGCAATGACTGTTGAAAAGACTATGTAGAGAACAGAGTAGCAACAATGAAAATAATTATCCATCTTTTTATTTGTAATCATTTTTATGCACAATTATTTCAGGACAAACTCAAACAAACAAACATGAGTCAGTGCTGTTTTACAATTATCGTTCAGGTTCATCTCTTTCATTTTATCTATCCATTAGCTGATCTGCTGGACCCATTTAGCTGCACAGTCTATAGATGAGTGGCTGCAATTCAGAGGAGACACAGGCAGGGGAGCAGCTTTAAATAAAACTAAATGACGGTTGTGTAAAGGACAGATGAGTGAATCCTGTTGTAGATGGAATTGGAGGCGTCATTCAGAGTGTCCAAACACAAGCCCATTAACAGACATGCAAAATTCCTGTTATATATACTGGCTACTTTATTGGCCTTCTACCGGATTAGATTCTGATCTTACATCCGATTGATGTGGTGAATCTAAAAAAAAAACAAAAATAAATTTGAAGCATTTATAGGTTATTAACAACATCTAAAATATGTATATAAAAATGGCAATATTCATTATTAAATGTAACTACAATCCAAAATCTATTCTGTTGACCCCTGAACCATGGCACCTTTTGGGCTTGTTGCTGGGAGACAGGATGGGTTGTGTCCATTCATGTCTTAAATATAGAGATGTGGAATAAGAAGCTATTATAGATGAGTCCCTCTTGAGCTCTAAATTGATGTGCTTGAGCATTTGGCTAACCCCTCTTTCAGTCCAGACACCCAAAGCAGGAAGGATTGGCACATATCTCACAAGGATCTGATGACCTCATGACATATGCTGGAAAGAAAAACAAAAACAAATAGCAGATAAACATTAATTGTATTAGGGATGTGCACAACAAGTTTTACTCATTGCAAAAAAGATGGGGCACAGATTGCCTAATTTATTCATAAGAAAAAGAAAAATACTCCCCAGTCATATACCTTGATGCTTTTGTGCTTCCTGTTTTTGTTTTTTTATACAGAAAAATGTACAAATACAATAAATAAATGCTGTGTTTAATGATCAAAAGCAACTAAATCAGTCTCCATAAAACTGAGACTACAGTATACATTATTTTATTGTTTTACAACACTGATAATATAACCCTAGCAAGATCAATACAACCCTCCACAGTGGCATCTTGCTTAATGTAAGATAAGACCTACACCTAAATTAAAATAAGTAATCTACTTAGGGTAGTAAGTTCTAACTGTGGGCTGACGATTGTACTTTAATAGAATAAAATCAAGCAGACAGGTATGAGATGCTAATTTCCTCTCTTATTTTATATTTTTTGTGTGCTGCTTTATATGACGGAGCATTATTTACTATTCTAATTTTTTTGATGATAAACACCTTGCAAAAATGGATGAAAAATACCTCATTGACTAAAGGCTGACTAAAGAATTCCATACTATGTTTTTGCAAGGATGCTGTTAATAATACATTTTATAAGTTTTTTTCTATTTTCCGTACTTTACTGTGAAATCTACATCACATTCTTCAAACGCTTGTAGGCATACATTTACCCCCCCATTCAGCCTCTAAAATATTGCATGCTGTTTATAGAAAAAATGTTAAGTATTTCCAGCGGATGTCATGTGGATCTCCATGGATCAGATCAGTGCAGAGTTACAAGAAGTCAAATAAATACTGTCATATATCAAAATTAATGCCAGAGAGAGAGAGGGCAATACTTGGGTTTTGCCTGAAATGGGACATTTTGCACCCAGGGAAAAAAGCCAGAGGTTTCAGTACCACTAGGGGTCTCTCTGTGGATGAGCTCTTTTTATATTGGTCTCTACTGCTCACATAGCCTCTTTCCAGTTGAATCAAATGCTACTTATAGTTATGATGGAACATATTTACTTTTCTGCGTAACCAACATTGTGCTGTCTGATGAACTTCAAAGGGTGTCAAAGACTGTTTGGCTTTCATAAGCACTTGTCTGAAGTCACATTTACAGAGGTATTTTATGGTGTAGGAGCTGCAGGATGTAGATTATACATTGTGTAAACTATGAACTCCAGGAATCTATTTAAAGACACTAACCATTATGTGTCCCTGTAGCGTGAATCTAACCTAGACTCTTAAGGAGGGTTTGAGCCTCAGTAATAACACTAAAGATTAATCTGTTACTCTCTGAAGGAGGTCTTTCCTTGTATTTATGCCTCAAAAGTCTTTTTTTTTTACGGAAAAATAAGAGTTTTTCTCAGAATGGCTGTTGATGATAACAATATACATTTGGCATTTTAGGAGCTGCTCTTGTTGATTGATTTTATTGATTTCCATTGAAAATAGAAGATTGCATTGTGAATACAGACAATATTGGTATTCAACACAGCCTCTCCCCACAAACTACCACACCTAACACAATAAAAGCATAAGCCAGTCAGGGTAAATGAAAAGTGCAAACTCTTTGAAGTCTAATGTTTGACTGTCATAAAGCAGGGACATAAAAAGTGATCCAGCCTTTACTGGTTTCTGTTTTATATAAATCATCATGCTTTGTTAAAATTCTCAGAAGAGACTCCAAAACATCATTATGTTACAAAAAATATATTAAAGGTGAAGGTAATGCAAAGAAAAAAAAAGACAAACTAACTTGTGATTCAGCTGGTTGTAGAACTAAAATAGTAATTTCAGTTTTCTTTAAGCAGACTCAAATCTATGTGGAAGAATTTTACCACTCTTTTTTTGTTCCACATTGCATCAGTTTATTGAAGTTTGTGGGTGTTCATTTATGCAGGACAATTACATTTTTGATAGTGGGTGAGGTTTGGACTTTGACTGAGCCATAACAGCAACTCTGTTATTTTTTCTGTCCAGCCATTCTGTTGTGCAGCTGTAGTTTCAGCTTTGTGTCATGTTGCATGACCTTTGACTAAGTTTTAGCTGCTGAAAGGAAGCACTGCATTGTACTTTAATGTGCAAGGTTGACATAATCACAGTGATCAGGTGCTGAGGTACAGTAGCACATTTAACTAAAATGATGTGTTAGTTTTTTATGTGGCGTTTCTATTGATATTTTTGTTTTCTTTTAACCAAACACACAAATACTTAAACCAGATATCTCTACATCGGTACATTGGTGTCCAGTGAGCAATGCTGCAGAGGTCTTGCAGTTCATTCAGATTTATTTTTGTGGCATTATATTGTTTTTACCGATTCTTTTTAGAGGGGAGAGGTAAACTTTCTAAAATTGCCCTGGATCTTCAGTCATTTTCATCAACTTTACTATTTAACACCAACATTTATTGTGCTTGCTAATGTTTGACATGGAACTCTGAGTTTTTTTTTAGCTTCCCCTGCATTGCATATTGTGACATAGATTAATTTGCTTGAATCTCCACTTGTAAAAAAATTGCAAACCCTCCTAATTGTTTTTTTTTACTTGTTAAAAATTCCTTTGTGTTTTCTTTAGCTTGGCAGACAAAAAAAATGTCTTTCCTGAGGTCATTGCTGATCTATTTCAAGTTTGCCTTTATGGAAACTAATGCTTTGGAGTAAAAATCGTCTTCTCTTTTAAATACCACCGGATGAGAAATTGTGTAGCTATTTATCACAGATATGTTTGATTTCTGTCTAAGGGTGCATAATCTGTTCTATAGTCAATTTTTACTATAACATGTTGAAAATTTAGTAAAGTAAATTAAGCATTGTTTCTTATACAACGATACTTAAACATTGAGGTTGAAAAGGAGGTTGCCTTTTAAACCTTCTACCTTTGCAAATTTATACTAATACATCTAATATTTACTTCATTCACATCTTTCTGTATAAGAACAAAAATCCAAACATATGGTATGTATGTCTGAACATGTTTATTAAAACCAGTTTGTGATTATATATCTGTTTATCCATTAGCTGCCAGAATAACTTCTCCTTCTTTAGGAGCTTCTTCAGCACTGTGCCACAAGACCAATTTTTTGCATTAGTCAAAATAAAGATTACGTAAAGCTTATAGAAAAGAGCATTTTATGATGCATGAATATTTTCCTAAAGAAATCCCACCATCCTGTCCTTACCTAGTCTTGAGAAAACAATTCCTGCACCCTTCCCCTGGCACACTGGGTGAAAGACTTGAGGCAGGAGAGGGTGGGCACACACTGCAGCGGTGCTTGTCTCTGCGAGGTGGGGGTTAAGGTCGTCTTCCAAGTCCATTAGCTTCTTCAGCTCCCTCACCGCCTCTAAGGGAAAGCTCCTGTCACCGACCTGCAAAGGAATGTCCGAGAAAAGGTTGTGGGTATAATAAACGTGTTGCACAACCCAAACCTTCTACGTGCAGAAAGTTAGAGAAAGACTTCTGTACAAAAATGCCTCGATCAAAACATTTTTTATTTTTCAAATTACATTGAAAGACTGGAAGGCTTTTTGATTCAATTTGCAACATTTTGAATTTAAATAAAACAGTGCAAACTACAATTCGATTAAGAAAACCAGTTTGAATCAAATAAATCTGCATTATTAACCTACCTTGACCTGCACACTCAGAGCTCCCCTCCACACACACAGCACCCAAATAAGGACTATAGCAAATAACCTCATTTTCAGATGATTCAGGATATCTCTCAGTTTAAAGTAGTGCTTCTTCTCTGATCCCTGTGCTCCTCCACAGCCTCTTATAAAGCCTGAGCACATATGTTAAGTGATTTATTAACACAGACAACTGGCAGTAAGACAGAGAGGGAGTGTGAAAGTACAAACTGCCCAAAGATAATCTTAAGCTGTATAATTGTACAATGAGTGCTTTGGATCCTCTTTTTTTGTTTATGATCTCGTTTCTGCCATATTTTTACAGCATTTATCTCACCTCTTTATGCCATCATAACAATTCGGTATTGACTTTAGATTTAAAACTAACCCTCAACATCCAGCAGTACCACCTAATAAATCTCAAATCTTGACTTTTCTCACAGATAAAAGTCGCAGAGGTGTTGGATGAGAAACAAGCCGTATACGTAAAAAGTGGAATCACGTAGGCTTCTGATATTTACAAATGTCACCATTTCCCAACTCCTGTTTTTAATCATTTGTACTCATTAACAATTCATTTTGTCTAAACTAAATGGGCATCAAATGAAGATACTAAATTCAAGTAAATATGTTTCAGATCTTTCTGAGGCTGTTTACCTGTTAAAAAAAAACAACGAACAAATAAAAAACAATGACAATAAAACATTTGGTTGAAAGAACACAAAAAGACATTGCTGATCAAAGTAATCTGCAACAGACAAGAACATCTCAATAAATTCAAATATACGTTACATAAAATATATATAATTTAAAGCCCTCAGATAGTGACTTGCTTTACTGCAGGTTCATAATTTGATGCTAAACAAGCTTTAAACAGAATTAATTGGCCGTATATAATTAATGTTACTCTGGGCTGCATTAGTAACTATTTTCTCAAGTGGATCGAAACCCTATAAACAGACCTTATAGCAAGCTTCACCAATGTTGTTTGTTCTTGCTGTGAAGCCACTGGCTATGGCAGTGAGGGCACAGCGTTGACTGCCATTCATTTGGGACAGTAACAGTATTATATATCCATTTATACTATTGATATCCTCTATCAATGAAATCTGGTAGCCATTATTCTAAATCTCATTTTAAAAAAGATACATTTTGTAAGAATTGAAATCCACAGGAAAAAGAAACTTGCAGAGTAAAATCAGTTGATATTGATGTAAAAGAAGGATTACTCTATTTAGAAATAAAAGTGAAGATATAAAACAAATATTAATAAACTGAGTAGTAATTTAAACCACTCAAAGAAGTTAGAAAAACTTTAGATTGATGGCTTTTGAAAATGTATCTTTAACAAACATAGTCATGAATAGGAATTTTTACCTTAGGGAAACTGACTTATGGTTTAAAGAAAGGCAGAGAGCTTGGAAATGAATAGGGGCTTTTGTTGGACTTTTTGTAGGACAACAGTGCATTCTTTGTTATTATACGATCCCTTCATTGCCCCATGGTAAGGAAATGTGCCCAATCCTTTTAATTCATTCATTGATGCATTAGGCTGCACGTTCTGAGCAGCACCCACGGATAAGGGTCCTGTTTAGGGACCAAAAGTCTCAAACTTGTGACTAATTGGAGCCCCTTTAGGATGCAAGCATCAGGCTCTCTAACCATTGAGACAACACTTCCTACAGAAACTTTTTCACAAAAAAATGTAAGCCCTTTTTTGTGCTTTAATTACATACATGTTCTGTCCGTATAATAGATTGCAATTTGTTTTATAAAGTGTTCTAGATCAAGCATCTCTTACTGTTAACTTTAATGAAAGCTAACAAAACGAAAAAAGTTTTAAACATGTAGAATATTACATTTAACTCACATATAGGGATTTCTAAAATAGATGTCAGCATCAGATGTATATATATTGCACAGTACATGCACTCAGTATTTGGTCATAGCTACATTTGCATGCATTATTACGTCACTCCACCGTAGCGTTGAGATAATATGGAGGGGGCTGATTTCTGAGTTATCAGGAAAGCCACGTTGTTCTGATAGTTTGTCCTTATTGTTGGGCGTAGTGTCTCACCTTATTCTTGACCAAACTCCATTAAATTTAGGTCAGGTAAGTTTTTATGACCGATCAAGTATAATTATACCATAGTCATTAAACTATTAAACTCTGTTACTCTTTAATTTGGAAATGAAATGAAACATTTCATTAAATCCTTAAAGTGAACTTTGAAGCACTGAGCAACAGTCTCCTTTGTAAGATGCGTCTGATTAAGGATTGGCTCAACACAAAGAATTGAAAAGTTTTTGCTCATGTCCAGGATATTTATATGTTCTGCCCACAGTCTGTTCCTTGGGAACCCCACACCGACTCTTGAGCTTTCTTTGCTTCTGTCATTGTGCAATCTTTTCTGGCACTGTTTTCCCCTCCACTCAACTTTCTGTGATTAACACACTCTGTTAAAAAGTCATGTAATATAGCTGTGTCTTTTGGGGGCTTAGCGATCATGTTGAGGATATCACCGACACACTTAACATCTGACAATTCTATAGTCTTCCCCTATGTTTGTGTAGCAAGTGGGTTATTTTAATTTTAGATTCTAGAGAAATTATGTTTTTTTTCTCCACCATGTGTTCATAATTATACTTTTGCGAATGTGAATGAGTAAACGTGGCTCTTCAGTGAAGCTCTATGAGTTTTCAGTAGGGCTACAAAACTGTTTTGTGCAGTTGTACATACTGTGAAAAGTATTATTCAAACCTTTTATTGTTTTAGTAAATTAGTTCACTGTAAATTTTAAGGACTAATTAATAAACGGACATAAAATTACACCAGAGCAATAAAAAGTACATTTCTGTCCCAGAAAAGTGGTCTTGATTAAACATTTGCTACAACCTGCCTAAAGGTTGTTATTAAAAGGTACATTTAATCTGTTAAATGAGCCTAATCTGAATGTAGATTCTAATATATTAAAGGTTACTGTTAATACTGTCCATTTCCCATGACAGCATGTAGTAGAAGGAAATACTTTATATTCATTAAAGCCCCAACAAATGGACATGCAGTCAAGGGTTTTGCTTTAGTTAAAATCAGAAGCTATTATTTTTAATAATGAATTCATAAAGATTAAATGTGATACATCTTTGCTGAAGCCCTTTGTATGCTGCAAAAGCTTCTGAATATGTGCGTTCTTTCTGAGGAAAAAGATGATAAAAGTTGGGTTTGATGGAGCAGCAAACTGTCTAAGACAAATTAAACTTAGCAATAACAAAGTTCTTTCAGAGTAGGAACTGCCCGACAACTATATAAAATTAGATGAAGGTAGTATTTTGTGCCATCTCAGAAATTCTGTATTTTGATGAAAGGAAAAAAAGGTCAGCTTATTATAGTTTTTATTCGCCTCAGCCAAACATTTCCTTCTTATTCAAAATAAACCTCGAGTGGATTATCCATGTTTGTATAACAACATGATCGTTTTTCTGGTCTATAGAAGTGCAGCGGAGAAAAATAAGTATAACTGTGTTCAAAGTGAGCACCAGAAGAAAAATATCTTCCCAGGACACCTTAAATCTTTTGCTGCTTTGGTGAAATAAGCCTCTTTAATTGAGAAACTGGGTCTCTCAGCTGAATGAAACAAACCTGTTTGATCTCTGAGTGGAGAGCTGTCCTTCTCCCCACGTCTACATCTGTGATGTAATGGTGAGTCAGAGTCTGGATTTATTTGATTAGCACTGAAAAGCCAATTTATGGTTACTACATCCGTGGGAGTGAACCACTGATGCGCTCAAGGCTGTGTCACAATTCAATTTATATCAACTGCACCACTGCTTTCCTCAACATGTATTGATTCATCTACAGTTGTCATGTCCACCTTTTGCTAATCTCTCATCTAAAGTGTACACTCAAAACAAGAATATGTCTTGTTCTGCACTATATTCTGTGACATTTGCATGGGCGACCGATCAATGCATAGGCATGCTTTAATTTGCATTAGAAAAAGCACAGGTGTCCAATCCATCAGAGGACCGTCACAGAGTCAGAGGACCATGCACTCTCTCATCTTAAATGCAAAGTCAATTTAAATTGGTAAATGAACCTAATAGGTCTTTCACTGGATGGTCTTGTAAAACTTTGAGCACCTGGAGAACAGAAGATTAGGGCTCAAATGGAAAATTAATTCCACTTTCTTCAACATTTAAAGAAACAGTAGGTGGGAAACTAACACAAGGCAGGAGAGGTTTCTTAATACTACACCCTCATATTAAGAAGGCAGTTTAAAGGTCTTTAATGAAAAATGCATTGAAATTTCATAAAAGCTATAAGCTTTAAGAATCTCAGCATAAAAAGTAATCATAAAATGCCAATTTTCTTCATTCCATGATTCACTCATCGCTCATCAAGGATTCGGGAAACAGTTCATCCATGCAACTCTCTGACCAAAGGCTGCAGTATTTATATTGTTTTTAGTCCTTGCTGGAAAGACCCAAATATTTCACCACATCTCAGGTTTCAAGAGAGTTTGTTGTCCTGAAGATCGTATGGGCTAATTGCTGCCTCCCCTTGTTTAGTTCTGTTCCAGGGAACAAGCCAACGTCTGAGCAGAGGGCTGTACATTACCTTTGCTACAGTAAATAATAAGCAACTCAGAAATATGTTTTGTTATAGTGTATTGCAAACCATTTATTTATGTATAGACCAAATTCATACATTAAATATATCCTTTTAGAAATAGTGAACCATTGCAGTGAGTTAAGAACCGGGCGTGATAGGATCATTGTTTTTTTGCTGTTGCTTAGGGCTGTTGAGGCATCATTCAAAATAAGCAGATTGATTTTTTTTCTTTTTTTCACAGACACCGGTCAATACATCAATGCAATAATATAACACACTGGGAATAAAATCATGCATTTTTTACAGTGATAGTAAGCTGAGTTAGTAATAGACTACAGAAGGGTGTTAAAAATTTAGGTCTGGATCCAAAACTACATCAAAGGTTTTTGCATGCTGTGTGATCCTTAGCCTGAATTAGTCAGTAAGTAGATAATCATTTATGCATAAGTTTCATTTGTTTCTTCAATTCATTTTTTGTGTAAACATCACAACCGAATGCATTCTTGCATACATTTTTCTTTTTTTTTTGAGATCATAATGCATGATATTTAAACACCAGCTGTTCTCTCATGATGTGGAATGCTTTGTGAAAAATCAAACTTACACTCACACATATGCAACAATTGTTTGAAAACAGTGTGTGAAAAAGTTGCATGGAAAATTCAATAGGGGCTGCAATAAAGTTTTTATGGACTTTTTCATTGATTTAGGATTATGTAACTCCTAACCAGCTGGTACCTTCATTGGGCAATTCGCAGCTGCTTAAACAGGAACACAGGGTGATATAAGGATGTTTATAGCGGTAAAAGTCATGCATATGTTTTTATGTCACTTGACAAGTTCATACAGAGTTCACCTTTATTTCTAAATCGTAGCAGTGTAGATAATTACTTTTAGCCATAACTGAGTCAAATATAAAGAGCTTCAGAATTTTATTCCTGAGTAAATTACATTTCATTGTAATTTATGTTTTTTTAATGCATATAATAGTAAAACTTAAATAATTATATAATAAAACTTCTAAACCAAAAAAAACCCTACATGTAGCTTATTCCCTCTTTGGAGTAAGCAGTGCCTAAATAAGTACTGATTGCACTGCTTTATTAATTTTATTTGCTGTTAGTCAATTAATTTAACAGGCTCTAAATTTACTCATCCATCTATTAATCTAACTACTAGATCTCTAAGCTGACAATTTTATCTCTAATAAAGTAATTAAGACTCTGAGAATTTATTATTCACATTACTGGATCTTGATGTAAAAACATTTGAATTTTTGAATGTTTTGGAGCAGATGTCCTACACATACTCAATCCACCTTTCTTAGGAAAGCTGTAAGTAATTTGAACTTAAATTGATTTTGTTTTCTTTTTTAATATAGAAAGTAGGGCTGAAAAGATTTGGCAAAAGTCAAGATTTTTTTTCTTTGCAACCACAAGCATGTCTACGTGTCACTCAAGGGTTTTTATTGTTTTCCTAGTCTTTAAAGCCTACTTTCCAGGAATCCACTGTGTAAGAATTTTACTGTAACTGTTGTGTTTAAAACTCCATAGTTGTATGCATGGATCCATAGACAATATATATGTAGACACCTCAGGGACCCGAGCTGCTTATTGGAGCTGATGTTTTAGTTTGCCCGCCATCCTGGATGCGTCCATCACACTACCTCCCATTGCATTCATTTATACTGTGAAAGCTGATTTACTCTCCTAAAGCCAGCATAAATTCTTGTGTTTTTACATGATTTTTAGGTGATTTGTTTTGTTACAAACAGAGATGGAGTTGTGAAACAGGATGGTGTAAACATTAAAACGACCTTGGGTCCATTTCACAAAGCAGGTTACTAACTCAGTATTGAATCCTCAACTATAGTTAGGTAGTTAGTTTAATCAACTAACCCGGATTTGACTAGTCACTGTGAGGCAACAGGAAGTTCCTATTTCACGCCATTGAAATTAGAGATTTTAATGCAAAAATTAAAATAAAGCAGAATGTGTTTAAAAGACAGAGCAACAGCGCTACAGCTGCACAGATGGCAAAGGAGAAGATTGCTGCTCGAGTTAATGTGTACATTTATGTGCAGTCTAATATGGCAGTCCGTTTTGACATGTATTTAATGTTAAGCACACTCCTCTCTGTTGTTCCGTTTGTAGATTACCTTAATACGGTTCTTTCTAGTAAAAATGGCATTTTGCTGCAGAAACCACATTTCAGAATGTCAAAAACAAATTTGTATTAGTAAGAATTAAGTTTTATATACTTAGAAATGTTTACATAATTTAAGTGGTGGTTTTGAAATTTATCAGCTTGAACAAATATGTATGATATCTTAAATACATTACTTCTAATAATTATAATAAAATAATAATAATAAAAATAATATTAAGAATAATACAATTGATGACCAGTACCAATAGGAATAAAGAGGTCTGAAATTTATTTCTAGACATCCAGTATGTCTGTTTTGGA
>JAUZNJ010025213.1:0-16777 GCA_034780135.1 Jordanella pulchra | reverse complement strand
TCGAATTCTACCGGCATTTAAAAACATGTAAGCATTTGGGAGCGCGGGCGCTCCCATCGTCCGTAAAGGGTTAAAGAAAAGAAACCAGTTTGGCTGGCGTTGGCAGTCCTACAGACTGTCATTCTTGGTCTCTAAGCAAGACTCTTAACCTCAGAGGTGCTGTGCAGTGGAAAACCACTGCTCCCTATAGGATGGGTTAAATACAGTGGGAAGTTGTAATGATAAATAAAGACGAACCCTAACCCTTACCCACTTTTTTTTTTTTCAGGCTCTATTTGATATGTTGCTAAAAATGCACGTTATTATTTGTGTCCTATTCCACACCAGATGCATATTTTGATTGGCTGTAAAGCAAAAGCCTATTGGAGTTGTGGGTTTGCTGTAAGAAAAAAGAAATTCGGGCAAAATCTGGCTTTGATGATCACTATCCAAATTGAGTGAAAAACTACATCCAAACTGTTTTTTTTTTTTTATCAGACTGGCAGGTCACAGGTCAGAAAAGATCATACTGATTGACAGATTTCAGTCACAGACCCATTTATTGGTGCATCTCTAATCTTTTGGGTTTAAAAAAAAAGGCGGGTTTGTGATTGAAACAGTAAGAAGTGGGGGTGACCCAGGCCACCAGACACCCGCTGGTTCATCCTCCTTCTCTCTTCTTCCTTGACCCCCGACCTCAGAGTGAGAAGGGGGCGTGAGCTAGAAGCTGGAAGAGTTTA
The DNA here is from genome assembly GCA_034780135.1 of Jordanella pulchra. Taxonomy (NCBI): domain Eukaryota; kingdom Metazoa; phylum Chordata; class Actinopteri; order Cyprinodontiformes; family Cyprinodontidae; genus Jordanella; species Jordanella pulchra. Next base: position 16,058 of record JAUZNJ010025213.1, on the reverse strand, counting down.
TTATTTCCTGCCTCTTCTGTGCTCCTCCTCCTCTGTCAGGATGCCCTCTGAGAGCCCGATAAAGAGACTGAGACTAAAAAGGGGCGCAGCAGTTAGGGGTTTTATCCTCAGCATATTTCATGGCCCCAGTAAAGCCAGGGTTTTGCCATTTGGACTAATTAACATAATTCAGCTGTACAGACTGGGTAAAAAGTTTGGCATATTGGCCCTGCTGTCTACAAGAATTTCTAGTTTCTAGGGAAAAAAGTTGTTGTTACTGTGTAGATTAGGTGCTAAACTGCAGATATGATCTTGTGCTCCCTCACTTGAATTGTATTATAACAGTGAAATAAAAAAAAAAGCATTATAAAGACACCTTAAAGAAATGACAAAGAAACATTTTTACTGTTTTGCATGTGTAGCATGTAAAACAATCGCTGGAAGTAGAAATGTCGAATAACTGGTTGTTTTAAGCCCTCCATCGAAAGCTTTCCAACTAATGACAGTATATTTTGTTGCAAATTTCTACGCATGCATGCCGCATTCCATCAGTTGTAGGGAATTGAAAATGAGCCCGTACTTTCTTTGCTGCAGACTTGAGAGGAGGCTAAGCAAACTGACCTGTATTTGAAACAACTTCTTAACTTGAAGAATAAGGGTTAGAAACATGTTCACCTTCTGCCATCCCACCCAGGCGCCTTGCTTTTTCACTTGACCCACCCTTCAGCCTCAGCTGGCCCTTCCGTTAATGTCTGAGAGCTACCGAAGCACCAGTGTGAATATCACAGCTGGATGGCCATTGTCTGTGCAGCCTCGGGCTCTGGGGCTGGTTACCAACCAGGAACATGCGATCAAAGCTTGCTTGGGCTTAGTTTCAGAAAGAAAGGAGGAGGAATTGCATTTAGAGGGCAATGGGGGGCACTCTTCTCCTCTCCTCCGTCTCTCCTTTTATCTTTTCTCTTACATCGCTCACACTTCAGGCTGTGGTGAAGAGGAATGCACATATAGTCATTAGAGGGTGACATTGGAAGTGAGGTGACGTTTTTGTACAGATGATCCACTAGTAGATCCCAGGAGGCTTCTGTTAGATGTTGTCCTTGTATCAGTGTTACTTCTTATGCTGAGGTTTTTTGCAATCTTAAGGTGGATCCTGCTAAAGATAAAGCATGAAATATGATTTTTTTTTCCGTTGTGATCCTTTTCTCTTGTTTTTCTAATTGCAAAGGTAGCGTGTTTTTTACAGCAGCAAGGCCTTGGACACCATGTCCACCCCATGCGTGATGTCTTTGTCTTTCTGTGTGTGGTGTCTACTTGGACAGGCTGCAACTAAACTGAATTTCCCTTCAGGGATCAATAAAGAATAATTGAATGGCATTGAATTAGGGCGCCAAAATCAAGGCGATGGTAGGAGGAAATGAAGCATTGCAGTGCAGGATTATTTTAAAATAACACATTTTATTGTTATCCAGCTGTAATAAACCTCTTGATTCTAATTCTTTTCTGATTTTTTTTATTTGTATTTTTGGCACATTTGTAGATGCTTTGATGCTCATCAGTGTCAATGTTTTCTCTGTGTGTGTTTTAGGTTTTCTGAGTTGGCGAGAGCAAGCGCTCGGGGCAGCACGGCCGCTGGCTGGGGTGAAAGGCCGCCATGGACAGTGGCCTAAGGGTCTTCCCTTCCATTCTGCTGTGTCTCAGCCATTTGTTGATTATCAGCTGCTCATGTAAGTTTCTCCACCATAGCAAGGACAAGGAAAATTAGAACTGAGAACATCAGTCAGAAATCAGTTCTTTCATTGTAGAATAGAACATCTGAATGATCATGTACTGTAAGGAAAAATCAAAATTAAGAACAGCAGAAATACCAGATTAAAACCTGTCTTGTGTTTTTTCACAATGTCTTTAAATGAATCCACAATACTTTAGATGTCAGACTTATGGGACCCTAAACCCAAAGCTTTTTGTCGGTGCTTTCTGTGTTACATATAAAGGTTCCAACTTTGAAAGTATGAAGGAAGGCTGCAAAACAATGAATAGAGAGATGAATAATCCTTTCAAAGCCTCAAACAAGTCCCAGCGCTGTTTTTCAAAATGTGTACCCTGGTGCTGCTGGAAAAAAAAAAAAAAATCTAATTTCTCTCAGTAGCACCCAAACCCAACAGCAATCAAACCCATATATCGGTTATACTAACATGTTATTCACCTTTATTTTTAAAACTAAACTCATGTTTAGCTCAGTCTTCATTTAATCTAAACGTCCTCACTAAAGATGCTCCATTCATAACAGGTATTTGCTTCTTTCCTGACATGTTTGGATTTTTTACTCTATCATAGTACAGGTGCGATTCATTTTGTAATCAATCAGTGCATCTCTAAACCTTTGTATCTAATATGGTGAATATGATTTTAAAGCTAATTGAACTGTTAAACATCTTTTAAATGATTTTCTATTTGTATAGGATTTTCTGTTACTGAGTGTAACAGCCTCTGTGTATCATTTTGTGTCATAATGTCGAGCACTGAGCGACTTAACTATTCATAACTCCGGAACTGGTTGTTTTGCCTTGTTCTCTTCCCAGCTCTGTATCCCTCGTTTCGCTCTGAGCCGACCTCTGTGGTTCAGGGTCCAGGTTCCGTGGTCCGTCTGCAGTGTTTAGTTGACCCCCCGTCAGCGACCGTTTCCTGGCGCGTTCAAGGCCTGCCCCTGGACCAGGACACCCTGCCCGGCGTGCAACTCACCGCGGGTGTCCTCACCATCTCCAACCTTACATCCAAACAGGCTGGCATCTATCAGTGTGTGGCTCGCTTGGGACAAGGGCCGGCGGTCGCTAGCCGCCTGGCCCGCGTGACTTTAGCAGGTAGGGATACAGTGGATGACCCCACTCTGCACACTTCACTTCAAAGAGTGGTGAATAAAGGCCGGAAGTGGCCTTGAGAAAAGGAAGTCCACTTCAGTGAGTGTTAAAAAAGGAGAAAGGATATCAATCCTCGGCTGCCTGCTGCTGAGTGGCAAAGGGGAAGGAAGCAGATGGAGTTTTTATTCGGGCAGCCTTCCAGATGCCTCTTGACTGCTATCCTTAATGAGCCTCGGGCTTTCCTGTGTGGAAGCGTGTTATGTTCCTGCTGGGATGCTGCTTCTCTTGGCCTCCACATAAAGTGCTTGACCCTGATCCGAAGCTGTATCAAGCATGAATTGAATCTCTCTACAACAATAAACAAACCCAGCGATCCAACACAAACAGCTCAGCTCAAGTAGTACTGATCATACTCGCTCTTAGCAGCTCTCTGTATTCCTCACAGTAAGCGACTGTTTTTGTTTCTCTCTTCACGCAGAGCTATATGAATATGAACCTGTACAGCGGCGGGTGTTATCTGCGCAGGAAGGCAGTACGGTTGTTATTGAATGTCCTCTGCCACAAAGCACTCCTCCAGCTAGACCTAAAATGAGAGTCAGAGGCAGCTGGATCCAAGAGTCAAGAGGTTTGTGACACCAAAATAAACTTCCTCAGGAGTTATGTAGTCAGTTTCATACTGCTGAGAAAGATGCCTATGAATAACTATGCAGATATCTGTACCTCAATCTAAAATGCTTATGGTGCATTGGACCATTAGAGTCATAATGCAGGCAGTTTTTCACAATTTCACTCAATTTTAAATTCTAGTAAAGGTTTGCAACCATCCTATAATGATACTGCTGAAGATAAACAATTAGATTCAGTTCATAGTCACTTAAATTGATTATTTTTTGGATCGGAGATTATATCAAATTCATCCGACTAGAATAAGTGCTTTCATTACATTAAGGTAGAGTGTAATTCCAACCAAATTGAGTTTCATTTAATGGCACTCAGTAACGGTGTATGTGGGCAAGGAAGTCCAGATGATTGAATTAAGTCATTGACTTTGCAGCAGTAATGCCAGCTTTCAATTTGTGCAGAAACGGTGAGGTAGAACCTTCCTATTTAAATGAGAAAATATGTCAGGATTTGGTAGCAGACAGACATGAGTCACAGAAAAATATGCATAAAGAAAAGAAAAATACATCATCCAGGAAAGAGCTAAGTACATGAACACTTTGGCAGGTATTCTTTCAATTAAAATAATTAAAAATAGATAGAAGAGCAAAAAAAAAAGTAAAACCTGCAACTAAAAACAGAAAGAATAGAGTGGGGTGTATCTTCTACGGAAAGAAAAATAAGGAGAATGAAGTCTATGATCAGCGAGTCTGTATAACACATCATTCAGGAAATGCTGAGCTAAATACAAACTCTAAGCGAGGGGTCACTTCTATGGGAAATAAAAAACAAAGACGCTGCACAAAGTTAAGGGCAGCAACGGATCAGTCAGTGACTTTAGCCAGAGAAGATGCTTATCACAGGTGTACTTTCTGACTAAAAGCAGGGGATGATTTGTTAAAAAACATTGAGACCTCATCTTCAAGTGATTTAAAAACATTCTGCCTAAATATGCTGTAGCTGAATTAGCTGTGTGTCTTTTTTTCAGATAACTATTTATTACTTCCATCTGGGAACCTGCAGATTATCTCAGTGAGTGCCCAGCAGCAGGGCATGTATAAATGTGGTGCAGTGAACTCTGTTACTGAGGAAGAGGTTGCTCAGTCTGGCGGTCAGAGGCTGGTAGTGAAATGTGAGTAAAACAAAGTAAGTTTTTATTTGTTTCTAAATCACTCCATGTTTTATCTACTAATATGGTTGATTCCATGCCCGATTCCAGCGCCCTCTTCAACCTCCTCGGTTCAGATAGTTTATCCCACCACTCCCATGACGGTTTCGATGCATCTTTCTGAGCCGCTGACGCTGGAGTGTGCCGTGTCTGGGAAATCTGCACCTGCAGCCCGGTGGTTTAAGAACAACAAGGAGGTCACATTTGGCCCCTCCCACCATAGACTGCATAACAATCTGGTTTTTGTTCGGCTGGCGAGGAGCGATGAAGGAACGTACAGTTGCAGGGTTGAGACCGAGGGAGGAACTGTTTTCAGCCCTAATTACACAGTAAATGTTCTCGGTAAGAAAACAAACAAAAAAATAAACCTTCATTTGAAGATTCCTCCCTGCAGGTGATGATTTTTAATGTGTTAATATTTATCCGATGCAGAGCCTCCCTCTATCGCTGAGGCCCCGGTGGACCAGCTCATCCCCGTCGGCTCCTCTGCTCGTTTCACCTGCACAGGGAGAGGAAACCCCTCCCCAAATGTCACCTGGCTGTTCAACGCAGAGCCAGTCGCTGCGTCGCATCGCCTTCAAATCTCTGGATCCTCCCTGTTGATTACAGACGTGACGGCGCAGGATGAAGGGGCGTACCAGTGTCTGCTGGACAACGGGATCGGCTCTGCACAGTCACGTTGGATCCTCACCGTACAGTCAGGTATGAATGCTTCAGCTGATATTAAAATCAGAAGCTGAAAACGTATAGAGCAGTGTGACTTAGTACCACCTGGTATTTGTACCACCCTGGGTGATACAAAACCTTTGCTGTCCCAGGGCATGTCTTTGCTTTCCGGGCACCTCTTGCACTTCCTCTTGTCCCTCTTCCTTAAACAGCTGAAGGTCTGGTACGAGATTTGAGTGAAAACGTATAAAAAAGCAGCCAGAGTCCAAAAACAAAACTATAAATGACCTTCAGCCTCCTGGAGTCCTGCTGATGGAGGCCACCTTCAAAGGTTACAAGGAAGTCTGATTTATTGCAAATGAAGCATTTCAAGCTTTTTAAGCTATTAGTTCATTTAAATAAAAGCAGAAATAGCATTTTATTACAATATATTTTTCATTCATGTTTTAAAGGCATGATTATATAGCCTAAAGAATGTTTATTGTTTGTGAATCAGAGTTTTATCTTGTAAGGTGTCAGAAATCAAAAAGAACCTCAGTGGTTCCCAGCAGGAATAAATGAAGATGTTATCTGATCATTAAGTTGGACTAATGGGATTAAGGGATTAATTAAGGATTAATGTAACATGAAGTTAAAATGGAGTAAATCAGCAGCTCCTCACGTGTAGAGGGAAGGGCTGTAGGACAGTAGTTATTGGTTTTGTGACAACTGAACATTTTGAAGCTTCCAGAAACGCAGCATCGTTTGAAGTTTGAGTTGGTCAAGGTTGAGGATCTCTGCACACCTGCACATACTGTATCTGCAGGGCGTCCTAGCTCTGCTAGTGGGACTCTGTGTGTGTCTGTCAGCCGGGGGGGGGGGGTTCGCCAAGGCCGTCCTCCTCCTCAGCCTTGAACTGAGCGTGAGAGTGAGCTTTGTGCGCACCGTCGGGGATAAGCCTCGGCCGCTGGAATGTAAGGAGTAGTCGTAGAGGGTTATGACGGGGACCAGACCACCCAGCTGTCAACATCGTACACAACTGCCTCTTATTTATTAACACATCAAAACCCTCCTCCTCCTGAGCCTCCTATGCTGTTCCCCTCCCCTGAATGCTCAGTGTCAGGGCCTGATTCCTTAACTCTATTTTCTATCTGCAGTGATTAATGTAGAAACACGGGGTGTTCAAATCAGACAGGATCAGACAGGTTCACTGCTTCCCCTCCACAAACAGCACCAGAATATGTTGGGCTCAGCTTCTGCAGACCACCTTAACTCACAAAAAACTGGAACTGATAACCTGGAGCTGTGGTAAACAGTCGGTGGTCAGTGACTGGTACCAGACACGGAGCTTATCGAGGACTTCGTTTTAGGAATAAATTGTTATTATAATGCATCAAGAGAAATAATCAGAAAAAAGTATTTCAATTCAAAGTTTTAAGTCAATGTTTTCCATCACTAGGATAAGAACTCTCTTAGAACTACCTTTAAGTAACATATAACATGCTTTGAAATGACAAATCTAGCTGCCCTTATTCTGCCAGGACTGTTAGCAGAAATCATTTTTGGTTTCTTTCTTGTGGAAAACAATTTCCCTGTTTTTCTTTTATTGTTCATTTTTGGCAGAACTGGCCATTTTTCGTTTTGTGTAAAGAAATATACATTTTCAGTTTCTATCCAGAGCTATAGTTTCAGAACTTTAAGAACAGCAAGAAGTTAATCTTTGTTTTCCTTGGGTAAGCGATCGTCAGATATTTATATTACAAGCAGAGGTGAATAGAATAGTCATTGCAATGCAGGGTTTTACTACTTTCAAACAGGATATATTTACAGATTTACAGGATAATATTACATCTAAGTTTACATTTTAAAAGTACCTCAGCATCAAATAGCGATTAGCATGATTCGTTTAGCTAACATAACTTAAAGCTACTATATAAATAGGTAATTTATATGTTAGATTAACATTAATGTTTCCAGCTCCTTCATTTTTCTTGACAAAAAGATTTAAATCATAAAAGGGATCAAACAGAGCAACTCTGTTGTAGTCATCCTTCCTGTTATCTGCTAAAAGTTCTGCTCTCTCTCACAGTGTAAATGTACTTCAGATTAGAGATAGACACATGCAGGTTTTTTAAGAATTATTTTAAAAGCTGTCCCTGAAATGTGCTGCTTATATTCTGGAGTCCATTTTTAAAGTCAGTATTGCTTTTCCGTCCTCCGTTTACGTGAGAAAAATGATACAATAATAACAAATGTTTCACATGCCTTAATTAAAACAGAGTCAGATGCTATAAATGTGCTTCATGTGATCTAAAGGCATTGGTGAATGCACTAATTAGTCGGGAACTCATGGCGGTATCATCTGATGCAAGAAAGAAACACCCATATAAATCAGTATATGTCTCTGTAGAGGTCTGTTGTGGCTTGTTGTTAAAGCAATTAATGCCACAAAATATGGTCAAATCTGGTATCTATTCTACACATCTCTTGTCTTATCGCATTGTAGAACAGGTCTCTAACTTTAGTCCTTGATATTAAATATATTATTTTTTAATTTAAAGTATTTTATTCTGAAGTCTAACTGCCAGTTTAGCTGGTGTAAATGCGAAGTGCTCGGCCCTAATTGTGATTTTATTCTTCCGAATTTTACAGGGCTTTTTCTTCTTCAAATGTAGCTGGGACTGATCAAATGTTTCATGCTGATAGATATCAACACTTGAGAGCTTCTAACCTGCATTTTTAAGATGATTTCTTGATCAAACTGCCTGAATCAAATGACCAATTAATTACTGTACCTCTGCAGCCCTCAGTGAAGCTGTTTGATTTTGGTTTACTAAACCCAGAGACACTTGTTCTCATTCACATTCTGTTTAATATACATTCTTGCATCTCTGACTCACCTCTGACTACATTTTTAAACTTGTTTAAATTAAAGTTTTTTTTAAACTCAGTTAACCGGCTTCCAACACCAAAGAGCTGTTCCTGCACCCTAGCTGTGCTTCGGTGTGTCCTGTGATTGGAAAAGGATAATGTTTCTTTTTATAATGGTCTGACTGTTGTCTGAGAATATCAAAACAGAAAGACATCTGACCACAGAATGGAAACATTGTCTCGAAGTATAAAACAAAAAGGAACAGATCTTATTGTGAAAGAACAAAATGCATTGAAACCGCAGCATAAACTGGAAACAACAAGCTGAGCTTCATACAAGGCCGTTTTGTTAAACAAGAAGTTGACTTTAAAGCTTCTAAGGAACTAGAGAGAAACAGATGATTCCTGGGATGAAGGAGTGAAGCACAGATTTACATAACTGAGGCTCCTTGGTTCTGTTGGTAATCCCTTGGGATTTATCATCACATTGGCTTCCAGGCAGCGCATGTCTCTGTGGTCTCCATCCTCCTGCCTGATGATGAGGAGACTGTCCGGGGCTGATCTGCCTCTTTCTGTAGGATTCCCTTGCAGCAGCTGGCCTGGTCCTGGTTTCAGCCCAGAGTGTTGCAGTAAATGAGGGAAGGAATGGACAGAGGAGAGGCTGGATGTGGGGCTGCTGAGGGCTGATTCTCTCCGGTATTTTAATGGCCGTTGTGTGGAATGTGCGGCAGCTGGCCGCGGTCCGGGGAAAAGGTCTAGTATTACCAGCTTCAGGCCTGTTTGTTTTACAAAGTAGACCGGTGTGAGCAGCAACAGCAGCTTGTTATAGGACACTGTAACAAGCCCCATGCAGGAAAGCTCACTCTTCTTTGAGTCTGAACAGTCAGCACCAACCTTGTATCAGCTGTTCGCACCTGGTTCTGGTCAACAATTCATTGCCAAAAACAAAATAGGATTCACGTTCTGCCAAGTTCAGGGTTTCTTTTTTTCTTTTTGATGGATTAAAGACCTGATTCCAAATGTTAAACCCTCTGACATTGCTTCCCCTCAGTGGGAGATACCTCACCACCGCATAAACTCCCGTATCACATGTTTAGAATCAGTTTATACCAATTTAAATATCAATTCTCTGAAGGTTATATAAAAAATATTTGGAGTTTTACTGTATTTCAGATTTTCCATCCTCTTTTCCTTGAAAAATCACTTTAATTTTTATTTTTGAAGGTTTAATTAATCTTTTTTTTTACATGTTATACTTTTCTTTGTTCTACTATATTATGACTGTTTTTATTGTCTTATTGTCTTAATTTTCCCTTCATACATCCTCTAAAGGACAAAATCCAGCAATGCTGCCATTTTTCATTAATTCTTGTTTAAATACTTTAATTTTCTTTCTGCTACATGACAACTTTGTTTAAAATTGCAAGTTTAAATTCAGTTTTTTTAAAACTGTTATTTGGATTTATTTGGAAACAAGGTCAAGGTTCAAAAGCTAACATAAGCTATAATGTTTTGAAAGCTTAATAAAATTCTTAAAGTTTAAATCTGAAGAAGTATTTACTTTTTGAATTAGTCAAAATGTTTTGCAGAAACAGACCCATGGCGATTTGATCAGTGGATGGAAGTCAGTATCTGATCTGCTTTGAGATTGATTCAGATTTATTTCCTTCCCTGAAAAGAAAAGCAAATGTCTAATATTTAGTTTTCAGTTCACCACAATCAGTTAATTGGTTCTTTCCTTCGTCTAGGTGAGATGTAAAATGCTTTATCTTTAGATTTGACCTTTTTGGGTTTTCTCACATACAGTATGGTTTTTGTTTGACCAAATATTCAAAATCAAAATTTCAATTATGTTTGTTTGTAAATGAAGTATCTTCAAAAGTCTGTTCATATTCATTCTGATCTATAGCTTTTTAAAGATGATTTATTCTAAGTGTCTGTTTATCCATGTTGAACCCGAACATTTAAACATCTGATTGATCTGACGTTTTGTCTCCTGTAAGGTTGATTTGATATTCTTTTATTCCCAGGCCCACGGCTGGAATCCACAGCAGGCGTGCTGCTTGAGGCTTCACCGTCGCTTCACCAGATTCAAAGCGACGAGGGCTTCTTGGGCGAAGATGACGACCCGTTTAACCCACCAGCCGACAGGGGCAGCGGGCGCTCCACTCCAGAGGCACCGATCATCACCAGCCCACCACAGACCCACAAGCCGGATGTTTATGACCTGGAGTGGAGAGCGGGTCGAGATGGAGGCAGTCCCATCAACGCGTATTTTGTGAAATACAGAAAGGTGGGAACATTTCAGCTGCAGTTTTTGTCCCCTTAGTTTTCAAAGCTTTTCTAAAGTCTGCTTGACTGGACTAATAAATGAATTAATAATGCAAGGACTATGTGGGTAGTTGTTTCCCCTTTTAAAACACTCTATTTGCTTCAGTAATCACCTGAGTACACTATAAAACTGCAGCAAAACCACTAAACACTGTACTGGCAGCAGGGCTTGGATTTGCCTAAGTTGGAAATTGTGACATGAAACACACAGTAATTCTTTCTGAGATCAGAAACAATTACATTAAACTGCAGTTGGAAATTCTCTCTGTCACTTACAGGCGTCCGTTTGTGCCTGTGTTTCTGTTTCAGGTTGACGACATGGGAATAGTGGTGGGAAACTGGCAGACGGTCCGAGTCCCAGGCAGCGAGAAAACCCTGCGTCTGTCGGAGCTAGAGCCCTCCAGCCTCTACGAGGTCCTGATGGTGGCTCGAAGCCCAGCGGGCGAGGGTCAGCCAGCCATGCTGACGTTCCGCACAGGAAAGGGTGAGTCCAACTAAACAAAACGCTCATGCAAGTTAAAAGGAAGTGACTTATATCAGGTAAATCAATGTGAAAATTCATCGGCTCATGTTTAAAAGAAAAACAATAGTTATTTACTATCGGAAGGCTAACAAATCTGCCATAATGAGAATCATTTTTTTTTCCCAAAACCATAAAAATGACCTTCTGAAGGTCCAGGACCAATGAATGAATGGTCATGAACTTCTTCTCGTTTTCTGTTTTTAATATTTTGTTGTTTTTTTTGCACAGCTAATCTATTTGCTTTATTAAATGTGTTATGTACAAGCATGAAAGGAATCTCTGGTCATTATTGTGCTTCCTGTTTTCACTGCCTTGAAAGGCTGCAAAAAATGCATAGAAACCAGCCTAATTTCATATGAGGAGGTTAAAAAAATTGCATAACACCTCCAGTCCATTTGCTGGCAGTAACAAGTGACTAAAGGCCAAAACAATAAAAGCTCTACTTAAAGGCCATATTCAACTATTTATTCATAAAACCAGATGGAGAATAAACATCTAGCGTTTGTTCTTTGATCCGTTCTTGTTCACCAAAAGTATCCTCTATTATGAATCTGCTTTAAAGTAGAAAGCAGCAACAAACCAAAAATCTTAAACATGGTTGATGAGCAGAAGTCAGAACACGGCAGGAGAGAATCCACCAATAGTAATTCCTCCCCTTACAACAATGTATAACAATACTGGCTAATTTGAAAGCCATAGCCCCAGACCAGAACCTTTTTCCCAGAAAGTGTCGACCCAGGAAACTAAAATTACTCAGGCTTCATTGGTTTGTAAAGAGCAGAGGGCTTTTAAAATCCTCTGTGATGGTTGAAAGGAACCAACAGTGAAAATTGGGAGTTTAATTGGAAAGATTTCCAACAGACTTCTGATATTTCAATCCTTATCCTACATGGCTAACCAGTTGAAAATCCCAAATAAAAAAAAAATCAATTTCTGACATAATGTTAGTATTATTTTGCTGCTAAAACATATTTTCACTTCTGGGTAGAGCTTTAAAGTTTTCTCCTAAGCTTTTATCATACCTCTTTAAGGGATTCAGAGAACCCTGAAATTTTCCTCCCAGATTCTCAGTCACTTCATAAATATGACAAAAATTAATGAACAAAAAACAGTCATAGTAGTAAAATAAACATTGTGGGTGTAACACTGTGGATTCTACACCTTTGATCCTAATAAACATGCACTATTCAGAAGAAAGAGATGAAGACACAGAACGATACCAAATAATCTGATGTTACTGTTATCCATCTGTTTTTTACATTCTTTTTTTTTTTTTTTTAGAAAAGACCACATCTTCCAGTAACAAAAATCCTTCCAAGCCTCCCATCATCCCAGTCCCCCCCAAGGTTCCAGAGGACCGACCCACAAAGACGATCTATGGAGTTGTTCAACATGACAGGGGTAGGTCTAGACCAGACTCCTGACTGTCTGCAGATTGCTGTCATTCTGGATTTTGCAGCCTGACTGGAAGAAGGGGACCATGGTTTAGCCTGCTAGCTGCTCACATCTCAGGGCTTATTGTTTAAAAAAGGAGGTCTGCTTTGTTTCTGCACACATTGGAGCACAAACAATGAACCAGCAGCTGACAGCATGTAACGACTGCTTGGAAGAGAAATGCTGTAAGCAGAAAGTCTGTCGGACTGAACAGAGCACCAGGGTCACATTGTATCCACGTTTTACTCTCTTTGCTACCAAACTTTCTCTTCTTGAGAGATCCTCTCTTTCTCTATCTAACCCTCTTCTCTTTCCATCCCTCCTGCCTTCTGTCTCTGTGAATAACAGCCCTGATAGTGAGTATACATCCTTCAAAGCTTCTGTCTGATCTGTTCCTTCCAGATAAACATCTTTGCATGATGCAAATGTAGAACCAAGATGGTAATTGTGTGATCTAGGTTAGATCTAATGAAGGTTTCTTTGTCTCCAACACAGTCCCAGAAGCTCCTGACCGTCCAACCATCTCCATGGCTACCGACAGCTCAGTGTACGTAGCGTGGATCCCGCGAGCCAACGGAGGCTCTCCGATCACGGCGTTCCGTGTGGAGTATAGGCGCGGTCGCAGCACAGAGTGGCATGTGGCGGCGGATAATATCTCACCTCTGAAGCTGTCTGTGGAAATCCGCAACCTGGAGGCTGGTGAGTTTTGATTAGGCAGAAAAATCGAAACAACTTCTGTGACGTTTTCCGTTTGAATCCTGACTCAGAAGCTTAAACATGATTGTTATCATCCACCAGGGTCCACCTACAAGTTTCGGGTTCTGGCCTCCAACATGTACGGCGACAGTCTCCCCAGCACTCCATCCAAACCTTACCAGGTGCCACAGGCCAGCCCGCGCAAGGCAGACCGGCCAGTGGTCGGACCTCACATCTCAGCGACGGACGCCATCAGCGACACCCAGATCATGCTGCGCTGGACTGTGAGTTGAACAATCAAAACATTTTATTTCAACCCTGAATGAGAATCTGACTGTTGAGTTTATTTTAGCTTTCCCTCGTGTTTATTTAGTGGTTATCCAAGTATGATGGTACATTGGCCGGTTTACACATTTTCTAATGGTCTGAGAAATGAGGACAGAAACAGAAGAAAAGGACATATTTCTTTTGAAGACGATGAGTAGTGGAAATAAACCTGCTTGTCTAATGTTTAGAGAACTTAAAAGCTCTTCATGCAAAGATCAACAATGAGTTGGACTATCAAACTGTCACCAAAGCAGAGATTCAAAGGTTGTGAGTTTGAATCCCAATTGCCTCCAAATAAGTGTGATCATTTTAAATGAGTTAATTTCTTACCTCTGGTGCTTTGATTCTGTTTAAGTTTGTTTTATGAAATAATGAAAAGATAGATTGGTATGTTATTAGCTAAAACAATTGTGCAAAGTAACGATTTGGTAAGCTTTGACAAACCAATAACTGAGGCTGATTTAGGGTTAAAATTGTATTTTCTTTAAATTCTAAATCTACACTGGAACTGCTTTATAAATATTTTGGTTTCATTTTGTTGGTGCCTACATTTAGCTCTTTCCTTAATTGAAAACAAAAATCTGATTTAAAGTTTTTAGCTGCCCAATCACCAATCAAGGCTTATTATATCAACCCCAAGGGTATTATTATGGTTATTTATCTTTTTAAAATGTTAAATGTGCTCAACTTGTATCCAACCCACCCATTTTACCAAATACGGTCATAAGCTGGGCTAACAAATAGTGGCGTCACAGTCTCTGTTTTTAAAAGCAGTCCATGTGCTAAAAGTAATATAATGCATCATGGAAGCAAAATATTTAAACAAGGGTTAAGAAAATTACACAGCTGACTTAGTCAGACGCTCACAACCAATCTCACCTTCACACACACACATCCCTCCTCAGACACACACAGAACGATCACACACACTAACAGCCCTGCTGACAATCAAATAAACCAGCAGTCGTTTCTTGGTTTATGGTTACATGATGACAAAACCTTGTGATACTTCGATGGCTCCTCTGTATAGAGAGGTTCAGAGAGACATCTCCTAAACTGGGTGATGTCTTGTGTTTTGCAGCAGCCATACGGGTCTGAGCTGCTTCCTGTCCAAGCTAAGACTAACATCTTTCAATGAGCCGATGACTGCTGATTAAAAGAAAACTCCCTTTCTGTTCTGATTCTGTCATTTGAGCTGCTGATGGATGCAAATAGTTCCCCTCATTTTCTGTACTTAACTTCAGCCTCATTTTTTTCCCCCCCTGAACTCCGGGCAGACAGGGCAATCACCATCTGCTGATAACGAGGCCCACCATTAGCCGTGGGGGGAAAATGCCCCCTCTTTGGGTTGTAATTGCTCACTGATTTTTCTGTGGTCTGACAAATCAGTTTTTTTTCCTTCCAGTATGACCCTTCGAGTAACAACAACACTCCGATCCAAGGCTTCTACATCTACTACAGACCTACAGACAGCGACAACGACAGCGACTACAAGAAAGACCTGGTGGAAGGTGAGAGAAACATTGGGTTTAACGCCTGCCGCAGATTGAGTTCACAAAGGGTTTGTTGACAGCCTCGTCTTGCCGTAGATGTAACCTCGCAGTGGGCAGATAAACTGGGAGCTGGAAATGGAACGAATACTAGGAATAGAGACAGAGTCAGACATGTCCCTTTTGATTTATAGAGACAGGGTGTCTTTTGAGGTCTGCTTTTGAGAAATGGTGGCCAGCGAATGGTACTGAGCTGTAACCTGAGCCAATCCAGAGGAAGGGGCTCAGGTTGCTTCCTGGAATGCTAACAGTTGATCCTGGTGCAGGAAGGGAAGGAAAGGCATCTATTCCCTCAACACCACCCTGCAACATCTGAGCATGTGGCCTTCCACGCAATCATGGGTGTGATGGATAAACCTGCTGCCAGAATAAACACCAAAGCAACTGAAAGGGTCAATCAATGAAGTTTAGGGCATCAAGGATTTATCAAATCATTTTAATCACAAGGGGATTTTTCAATAAGTTTGGGCAATTGATAACATTTGCAATATATTTATGTTTTAACAATTCAGAAAAACACTGTTTTCAAATTGCAGCGACTCTACATTTTGGTCACATTACATTTGACAAGAATAAAATTTCTAACTCCAGCCCTTTAAGTGGCAGTAATACACTTCACACAGAAGGGAAGAGAGAGATGCAGCTAGCAGCAGATCCATGCATGATAGTAGAAATAAGAATCTTTACTTATGCAAAGGATACGGTTAAGTTCTGCAGCAATTGACTCTGAATAAGCAAGCTTTCAATGTCATGAAAAGGCTGAAACCCTGGAGCAAAACATCTACATGCTTCTGGTTAGTGCAAAGGAAAATCCCAATATTTGTTGAAAATCCTCACAATTTAGATTTTTGGCAAAATTATTTAGCCCTAGTTCACATCAGCTTTTTCTCATTTTCACCCGAAACAGCAAAATTCGAATAAACTTCCTAAAATAGGCAAAAAAGTTTTTACACTTGCTTGAGGTGGCTTTTGGCTTTTGTGCGGGGAAAAAAAAAAAAAAAAAAAAAACATAAGGCATG
>JAUZNJ010025212.1:25431-42404 GCA_034780135.1 Jordanella pulchra | reverse complement strand
CTGTATGAAAGTCAATCTCTAAGTGCCTGGAACCAAGTACCTGTAGTTGTTTGTGAAAAGTGCACTTGTGCATGTAAGGTTTATCCAAAGAAAATAATGCTTAATAGCGGTTGTGGAGAGCCGAAGGCGCACCCTGCAAGAGTGCAGAGACCAGCGCCGGGAGACCCAGAGCCCCAGAGCGAAGGTGCCAAGGAGGGGCCGACTCAGACAATCCAACCCCAACAAGGGAGGATGAGAGACAGCCCTGAGGAAGTCCCCCAGCCCTGAGGAAGTCCCCACCCCCCCACCCCCTAAGACCTGGCGGGAACTGGTGGTTGGTCCCGGGATTATCAAATGATCCACTAAGTGAGCCTAAAATCCAGATGAGGGGGAGGGGGGTGGCGACACTGCCACACCAACCCAACATGCGACGTCTGGTTTTTGGATGCACAGTGTGTGTAGTTAAATAGCATCAGAACATCTGGCTGTACAGTGTAAGAACATCCATCGTGAGCTGTGAACTTTCAAATCCAGCGGTTTCCTTGTACAGTTTGAGCTGTAGCTGAGTACGACAATTGAAAATATCGTATATTGTATGCCAACCCTAAGTTGATTCTGATTTTAAGTTTTAGCTTCTGTGACAGAAAACTTTACCCCCTCCTCTGCCCTCCAACGCACCCTCTAACTAATTCAATCTGTCTGTCTATCCATGTATAATTTTGTTTACATTTATACTCTAGAGAAAAAAAGTAGCACTGCTATGCCTAATTTTAATCTGTTTACTCAGATGGCTGTTTACTAAGGTAACCATCAACTCTGTACTGATATTTAAATGCTCCAGTTTGATCCAAGTACAGCTGGTCCAATCAAACTTCTCAACTGCGGAGCCGTTCTGTGGAGCTGCACAACCATGAAAACTGCCCTTTGCTGTGGGTTATGTGAGTGTATCACACACTGATTTAGTCAGTGTGTGATCCAAACAAAAAAGGGAGCAAAAAAAAAAACAACCTGTTTTTGTGACCTAATATAGTGCAAAGCTCATACACATCACAGACGTCTGTGCTTGCCTACATACAGTTCTGCATGGACACTGTTAATGTTGACGTGTGCTGTCCTGATTTACATCATATGAAGGACTTTGTTAAGTCTTTTTTATCTTTTGCAGATTGTATCTGGTCTTACACACGAATCAAGACATACGTTTGATCTTGTTTCATTTCATACTTTGCCCATATTTGAAAATAAGAGAAATCAGTGGTGCATTGCTGTCTGATCAGCAATTTAACAAACTAGCCAGTGTTGTTTCTGGCGACTCTGGCCCAGGATACAATTTAAGGGGATGCCACTGCTTGTTAAGCTATTGGCCTTCTACTTATCAAAGGTTTTCTGCAGCTTTTGCAAGGAATTGTATTTTGATACCAAAGACCTTAGGCCATGTCTGATTAAACTTGATGATCTGTCTTATATCTGCTAGCTCTTCTGAAATTCAGGTGCCCTTAACTTTTGGAGTTGCTGCACCCCTAACCACATTCACAGCCTCTGAGATCTGCTATTCAGCTAATTCTGAGTGCATCCATACTTTGGACAAAGCCAAGGGGATCTGGCCTTTGTCATGATGAGTCCTAATGAGTCTTTTCCATCAGTACCAACTCAGGACATTTCCGTTTGCCACCCTTTAGGCCTTTTTGATTGTTACGTGGAAAATTACTATTTTTGGTACATGACTCAATGTGGTTGCAAGTACAGCTGACACAATGTGTGAAGGTTGTCTGTCACTGATATGCTGGGGGTGGGTCACTACTTGTCTAACAACAAAAACAACTCCAGAACTAGAATCAAACCTGCCATATTTGAAAGCTTACATGGCAGACTCAGAAGCTACTGGGTATAAACAGTCATTTCACCAAGATGAAAACATTGGAATTAATGCTGTTCTAAAACACAGAGGTACACATTTTTTGTGCTTTGTATAGCATGTAAACAATTGACTGAGCTTGACAGACAAAACAAAAAATAGCTCTATTTGCTCATGGTTGCATATCACTCCTGAGACCAGCTGAAAAGCCCAGACCAATGGTATGCTGTCCCATCTGAAAAAGCATACATATTAAGTGATATCCCCAACACTAAAAGAGCCATAGACTAAGAATGCCTCAATTTCCTCCACTTGTTGCTTTTTTTGTTGCATAAATGTCTTGCATGTTTCCTTTTGGACTCTTCACGCTGCCTTGCTGCAAAGACAGACAGAACCACACATTGCAAACTGATCCAAGCAGATATGTGGTGAATCTAATTGAAGTGTCACTATAGAACAGGGGATTTAGCTATGGGACAACTGCCCTGTCATGAGATAACCATCCCTTTAGATAAATATCTTGCGCAAACAACCATAGACTGCATCTTTTTTTTTGTTTTGTTTGTTTGTCTGGCTTGATTGATTTTAATGGCTTGTTTTCATCTTATCTCAGGTGTTTTGTAAGGTAAAAATGACAAACCATAAGCAAAGCATAAAGTGTTCAAAAATCTGATATAGACAAGCTTGTTATAGTATGTTACATTTGTAACACACTCCTTACGGTGTTTGAGTCTGCCATGCCATTTATTAAAAAGGAACCAGTCCAAACATACATATCTAATACAACAACTAAATTATGCCATAGTTTCTTTGTAATTATAAATTTTCTCTGTATTTGCTTGTTTTTATTTTTGCTTTGGTGATTAAACTCTTAATAATATTTCATCTTGTAGGATGAGCTTCCAGTATATATGCAGGAGTTGAATTTCCCTGTTAAGGTGCTGCAGCTTAAGCTCCCTGTGGTACAAGCTGCTAGAGCTCAAATCTTCTTTGGTTATTTTACTATTAATTTATTTTCCTGCTGATTTCATCTTTGTAAATATAGTTTTTCTTTGCAATCTGTATTATGAGCACTGCACTTTTTAGGACTGAGGAGTCAAAACTCTCCCACAACAAATGAGCTTAATTTTAAAGCATGTCCTCCTTTCAATTCTCTTTCAAAGAGAAATCCAATGGGTCTGATGTGCCAGAGGTGTTTTTAAACGGTTAATCAAACCAGTATTTATGTACTGGCATTAACTGCATTTAAATTATTGACTAGTATTTTTTGTTTATATTCTGTCTGAATTATTTTGGTTTAGCTTTGGTCTTTGCTGTCATTTCTACATATATTTTGATTAATAGTTGCTACTTTGATAGTTGTGAACTGTACATGAATTTGTTCCCTTGAGTAATTTTCAGAGGGCTTAGTTGGGATTCATTTTATTGGACTCTCTTATCAAGAAAAACCGCAAATGTTTTTCAAAATTATAAGCCTTGGCTAGACAGCTTAATATGTTTCATCCTCTAAACCAGAAAGGCTGCTTTCAGGTCAGGCGACAAAGGAGCCTGCAGTACAGTCCGGAAAGACCTAAAAAGGGCATCAAAGTGTCAAGACACAAAATAAACAGTAAGGCATCAGGACATCTAGAAATTAAGTTTTTTTCTGAATCTACAGTATTCTATCAATCCCTTTAGTTGTCCCGAGTCCCTTTTACTGTCGGCTCAGAGCTCAGAGTTTCAGCCATAACTGATTACTGCCCAGTTATCCTGACATTGGTAGCTATAGTATAAAGTGTTTGGATCCTCTAAGAGGATCCACTGAAAGAGGAACTACTATGCTTTGATCTATTTTTAGGGTCGGTTCTTAAGCTATACAAAGCATATTATTTAAATTATTTTGTACAAAATGGTTATTAAACAGTAGTTGCATTTCCATAACAAATGTACACATAACTATGTTGATATTACGCTAATCCCGAAAGAATGCACACTTTTGCAATTGCTGAATTTCCATTAAATATCAAATAAAGTTAAAATTGCATGTGAATATGTTTGTTCATGCGATAAATGACAACAACATGACAGCAGCAGATGTAAACACATGAGAATTATCCATGTTTCAGCCACAGCTGTAGAGAGCGTCGTCACCTCCCACTAATTCCTGTCTTCTTCTTTGTCTTTTTACTAGGCAGTAAGATCCAGGCGCGGATCATGCCACCCGTGTGATGTGAAAAGTGTTTCCATTGCTGCTTTGCAAAATGAGGTAAAAGCCACCTCGTTGAAGCGAAAAAACTTTTTAGCTTAAAATGTATCTTTTTTTTAATTGCTCTATTTCTATTTACTTAATTTATTTTCATAATTAAAAATTGTGAAATTTGATGGCCAATGGAAATGCACCTAGTGAGGTTTAACCTCTCAGTTTTGGCTATTCCTTCAGAAATTAGCTATTTCAGGGGTCTGTTACTTTTCTCATAAAAGCTGTAGCAGGCTGAGCCCCTCCAACATTAAACTGAGGTTTCAGCTACCACTTTCCAAAAGTGTATATGGCTGGAAACTGCACAATAGTACAGTCACAAATCTTCAACCCTTAGCCAGACCCACAGACTGAAGAAGTGGCACTTGGCACTGAATAGTAGATAAGTAGTCTTTTCCTATGGGGCTACTGTAGAGAAAGTTCCAGAACTATATTGAAAGTTAGATTTCTGTAGCACTAAACTGTCCTGTTATATCTTCTTAGTTGCTGAGAAACATCTGTCTGTGAGTGTTATGTTTTTATAAAGATTTGCTTTTCAAAATGCAAATTAACATTATGCTAACTGTTAGTTTCCTTGTTAGTTGTAATTCATTATAAGGAAGTTATAATCAAAGTTTTCATTAATGGTAATGTTAACTTGTTCATGTAATTTATTTTATTGTTGTTGTTATTATTACTAACAGCTTCCATGTAAAATATGATGTGAAATTAATACATCAAATTAATGATTTTTACAGTTTTACATTGCTGGCACTTTCTAGAAGCAGTAGTGATTAAAACAGAAGTACATCATCGTGTCACTGTGTAAAAAGCGAATCATGTTTGATCCAGTTGAGGTGCGACTGAGCTGTGAGATCAGTCAAATTTGCTTCACTGATTCACAAGTTTATGGACAACACTAACTTAGTAAATATTATCCCAGACAATGCCACATTACAGAAAGAATTTTTACCACCTACTCAGAGGGGTTTCAAGAATGACCTTGTCCTGAACACCAGCAACACCACACTCGCCACCTTCAAACCTATGGTATCCGTATCCACAAAAGACGAAACCCCTAAAAACCTAGCAGCCAAGGAATTACCTTACATCAAAAAGTTCCTGCAAATCCATAGAACACCACCACATATGGAGGCTGCAACTGCCATTCACCAACTAAATCAATCCCAACCACACCCCACTGAGTAAACTGGCACTCCCAGTACCACCTAGGCCAAAAAGAGCCCACAGGTCTGTCCACATGACCACACAACCTCCCCCTTGCCCCTACCGAGGCCTTCAGCTTGAACTCACAATGAATTCACAAAGTCTCTTTACATAGAACTACT
Source organism: Jordanella pulchra (assembly GCA_034780135.1). Taxonomy (NCBI): domain Eukaryota; kingdom Metazoa; phylum Chordata; class Actinopteri; order Cyprinodontiformes; family Cyprinodontidae; genus Jordanella; species Jordanella pulchra. The sequence continues at coordinate 37,006 of JAUZNJ010025212.1, read as the reverse complement.
GATAAAAGTTTTACTTTAAGCTTGTTGAGTAATTTAGATGTTTACAGCAACATTATGAAAGCCATCTGCTTTGTTTCTAGAGCTATGGATCTGAATCTAGCCCGTTAATGACCTCTCATACATAAGTTGTGGGAACAGAAGGTTCACTCTTGCCATATGAGGAAGTGCAGTGTACCTTAGATAAAACTCTACCTCCCCTAACAACAATACCACAAACACATCCAAACCCACAACAGCCATCTGCACACACACATATATGTTCATCTGGCCTGTGCCATCTCTGCCTGTTTCCTCTGCGGGGGTTTGTATCTCATGGCTTTTGAGTGGCATCCCCCCCACCTCCTTGTCCTGTCAGGTCGTACTCAGGGGTACATGTTTTCAGCTTGAGCAACTCTGAAAATGAGTTGTGAGGCATAAACTATTGCCCATATGTTGTACCCTCACTGCCTTGTTTCATTTTTTTAACCACAACACATCAGTTGACTGAATCTGGACAGTAAAAGGTGGAGAATGATGAGAAAGTATTAATCCATTTACACATTTAATTGTTTTATTTATCATATAAAATAAATGGGAAAATGCAAAGCAAGGCACAAGGTTAACCGGACATGGAGCATGGGTGGAGAAACAAGCCACATGCATGAGAAATGAACATAAAATGAGAAATTCAACAGAAAACAAAAAGTAACCTGGAGCTTAAACTTTGGGTGGAGCAGGAAAGTCTCTTGAAAGGGCAAGAACAGATAGTCAAAACAAGCCTAGTGGTAATAAAAAATAGGGGAGTCAGCATAGGACAAGCTAAGCTGAACAGAAATATACAGAAACAATTTAAATTAATAGTACAAAACATCAACAATACATATTTCTGTCCATGTGCAAAAAACAGAAAAAAAAAAAATATGAGCCTAAAAATAAAAGCATGAACTGATTTTGCATGACCAATCGAAAATCAACACAAGGAAATTGAATGAATAAGGAGAGGGCCAAAAACAGGATATACAACAAAAAATTGCTGAAAACTAAAACTCAAAAAAAGCAAGAACTCAACACCTGGTCATTGTGAAAAGGTTATTGAATCCAACCTTTAAAATCAGAATCAAATAAGCTCCCTTGTGTAATTATAAATCAACCACAACCTCTTGGTTCAATGTTACTTTTTACCTCAATTTTATTCATTTGCTCATTTTAGTTTTGCACATTCCTGATCACTGCCTGACTTGCGAAATTAAAAAATCCCCCTAAAAAAACAAATCACATAAATATAATCTGACAAAAAGATCTGGAAGAGCGTTATGTAACAGCGTTACATCATGTGCCAATCTAAACAAAGTAAAGAAGAGTAAAAATAAGTTACAAATCTTAAGGTAACATAGCTGTTTCTAAGGCTTTGGGCCTGATGTAAACCACAGTGAGAACCATTTTCAACAAATGGAAAAAACGTGAAACAGTGACTACCTGCTAAAACCTTCTCTATAAGCATATCCAGGAGGTCAGAAAATAATTCAGACCACCTAAAGCATTTCTGGTTTCACTTGTATCAAACATACAGGTCAGCATTTATAACAGCGACAGTAAGACAGAGGCTGGGCAAAAATGGCATTTATAGTATAGTTACAAGGCAGCGACCACTGCTGACAATGATAGCGCAAAGGAATGTCTTATGTTATAAAACATCTTCAGCTAAGAGACTTTTGGGAAACTATAACAAGATAAAAGTTAATTATAAAAAGGCAAATCTGTTTGTTATTTTAATCTTGAGTGTACAGGTTTTTGTAATTATCTGAAGCAAACACGCAAGTTTAGCAACGAGGACGCCAAAGAAAATAACGTTTTTGGAGTGGCCTTGGAAATGTTCCGATCCCTCTAGTATATGAGTAAATTTACTTTCATACTGTATGTAAGTGGGGTATGAAAGTAAATTAAAGTGAGTACTTTAATATACTTAGCACTCATAAGTAATCAGTTGGGGCATTCACTCCCGCATGCTTTAACTGTTTCCTGTTTTTTGACCAGTTAAAGTACTTTAATTTTATTGATGTTTGACCAGTAGGATCTATACTGTGACTTAAGTTATAGAACTGAGCACATTGTTAACAACTGTCAAGATCTAAATTAGATTAAGATGCTGTGGCGTGACCTTAATAGAAATGTTCATGCTCAAACACCCACCAGTCTGGCTTTATTATATTATTATAGTTTTCAAAGAAGAACTGGAAAAAATTCCCACAGAGTTAAAAGACTGCTTTCCAGTTTACGAGGCTATTGCTCTTTTGCATACTGCCAGGTTGTTTTGGTTGCTGTTTTCCCTTATGAAATAAAATTATCATCTAAAAAATACATTTTTTGGAGTAAGTCAGGTTATTTATTTCTGATATTAAAATTTGTTTGACAATCGTATATATATGAGAGTGTTGAAAAAGTGACAACAACTAATCTACAAGAGTGAGAATATTTTTTATATCCTATTTATATTGTATTTAGTTTTTATACAGTTCAGTTTGTCTATGGGAAAGCTCCTTTAAACAATGTTTGATGAAAATGTAGATTTTGCTGAAACATGATGCAACAATATGTTTTTCTTAAAGAGGGCAAAGGTTGTGACAATGCTTTTATTCAGCTCTTAGTCATGGGAATCCAGTGCATATGGGAATGTGTTGTAGTGTACATCAAGGCAACCCTTATTTCAAAAGAAGAGCTTGATGCTATCTGTGTTACAATAGTAGATTACTGACTGAAAGGATGGAGTCCGAACATCACATGTTGTAGCATGAAGCATCACATGATCACATGACATTGTGCTCCATTCTACGGGGATAATTTAATGGAGACCCTGCAGGGATGTTGCTAAGTACTGTTTTTTTTTTTAACAAAATAAATGCGTGTTTTGCAACTTCACTCTGGCTGGAAGTTGTTGCTCTCCCTAGGTACTTACAGTCTTTTTTATTTTTTTATTTTCTAGAAATCCGGATCAAGACTTCAAAATTTTTTTTCTGCTGCGCAGAGACGGGCCTGGAATATCTGGTGGGCACGACTCACAGGCCACTCTGTTTCCTTTCAACCGTGTGCTAAACAAGGTGGTTTTTCATATTAAACTGCCAGATTTACCACAAACCGTGTTTTTAAGAGCGTGACATTCTTATCAAATTTACAGCCACTGAGAGGAACCACAGTGTGTTGAGCAACTGGGGACACCATATATCAACTCAGGACCTGGAGCACAAAAGACAAGGGTTTACCTTGTCTTTTGTGCTCCAGGTTATTAAAGTTATTTTTCCTTCGAAATAAACGTGTTATAAATAAACGTGATATAAATAAACATGTTATAAATAAACGTGACAATAGAAGAGCTACAACTTCATCAATATTTTCAAATGACCAGAAAAATTTAATTTGTATGAATTGATGTTTCATTTTTGCCTTTGTATATTGTTGAGTCTTTTTATACTTTTATTACATCAATCTTACAATGAAAGCACAAATAAAAAGTTTTGTCTAAGTTATAGTGAGAAAACATTGTCGTACATAAAGATAGAACTGACCTTCTACCCAGGGATAAACTTTGACTCTCTCAGATTCCTTCAAAGCTTCCTTATGTCTGAGTAACAAACTTTGTAGCCTCAATAGTGGGATTTCCTGTCCTTATCAGTTAGATCCTAAAACAATGTTCACTGCCCCTACAGCTTTGTGCACTAGGCCTGTCTAAACCTTTGTTTAGACGGGTTTGGTTGCTTTGAATGCCTTTTTTGCTGAAGTTGATCAAGAAAAATATAGAAAGGATAGGATGGCTTTAGTTAAATAACCTGAACACGTTAACGTAACTACCTGAAAAATAGAGCTTTTTGACAGATATTGTTTAGTTCTCTTGCACATAAACCCTAAATAAAGATGATTTTTTTTTACATTTAAAAGACAGGGAGGGCAAGATGATATGGATGGTTGTCCTCATTTTCCACAGATTTTGTCAAAATCTTTTTTGCCCAGATAGAGTTGATCTAGGCCAGGCATCCTCAAATCTGGCCCTTGAGGTCCGTTGTTTTTTAGATGGATCTCTACTTCCACACCTGAATACCATTGTTAAATTATCTCCTAAGTATGCAGCCAAGTTCTCTAGAGTCCTGTTAATGACCTGATTAGTTGACTCAGGTGTGTTAAAGCAGAGACACATCTAAAAGGTGCAGGACACCGGCCCTAGAGGACGGTAATTGAGGAAGCCTGGTCTAGGCCATCTGGGCCTGCTCGGGGCCTCCTCCGGTTGGGACATTCCTGGAAAACCTAATGAGGGAGGCCCAGGCCTCCACCTCTGGCCGCTACAAAATCGTGTCTGCACTGGTCTCTCATGGTTCTCCCTGCAGGTGGTGAGACTGGGCCTGACCAGGTCCCACAAGGAAGAACCGAACCACCAGGTGCTTGCTGATGAACCCCAACCCCAGGCCTGGCTCCAGGGGGGAGTCCTGGCTCCAGGGGGGAGTCCTGGCTCCGCCATACCGGGCGACCTCATGTGGCTTGATTTGATGGTCTTCATTGGGGGTGTTTGAATCGCTCTTCGTCTGACCCATCAACAAGAGCCTGTTTGCCTTCGGAGACAGTACCAGGGGCAATAAGTCTCTGACAACATAGCCTCTGGGATCATCTTGGCACTGAAACCCCTCCACCACGTTTAGGTGCTGGTTCAAGGAGGGGTAGAGTAATTAATCTAGTAAAAAGAAACTATTGTTTTTTTTTGATTGCCACTCCAAAACTTGAATTATTGCCATTAAGTTATTATATAACTTGGTACTTAGGGTTACTTTCCATTTAGAAAACCTTTTTTTTCTTTTTGGATATTCCTCCTTGTGAGTTTCCAGAATCAAGGTGCCTGCAAGTTAGAGTAGCTCTACTTGTGTCATGATCCGGGCCTGTCAGTTTTGTTTTGTTTTGGTTTTCTCTTTTTATTTCCTCAATCAGTTGGCTACAGAGGTAAACAGGTGTGCGGTGTGGCTTCTGGTTCCCAGGTGTTTTCCATCAGCGCTCATCATCTCCAGAGTATTTAGGCTGGCTGCAATCTCTAGTCGGAGCCGAGTGTTTGAGATTCAATGGTACCTCTAGCCTCCTGTGCTACCGGGCTATCAGTGTGCTCTCTGGCCAAAACTAGTTTCAGTGTGAAACTAACCTCTTGTGTTTTCTCCTCGTTGCCTTCAGGTTCTGTAAGGAAGTCTGGACGCCGTCTGCTCCTGACTTCACTTCACAGATTCATTCCTCGTGACGCCGTGGTTTTTACCCACTGGATGCCCGAATTCTCCGACTACTCCCTTGTTGTTCATCTGGATTCTCTTAGCCCAACTACGGATTGCAGCACCATTCCTGGAGCGCCAACAACAACTAAGCCGATCTGTCCGTGTCCCAACGCACATCGCTGTTGCCTCTGGACCCATACTGGAAACCAGACCCCGGACCTTGGTTTACCTCACCCTAAGTCAACCTACTGCTTCCTCAGAGTAAGACCCGAACGAACTATTTCCCAAGCGCTCTGCGATTTATGCACCATTCCATCAGAGTATCACGACCTAGCGTCTGTGTTCAGTAAGTCCCAGGCTCTGTCTCTTCCACCTCATCGCCCATATGACTGCGCCATAGATCTTTTGCCTGGTGCTCCCCTTCCTTCCAGTCGACTATACAATCTGTCTCGACCAGAAAGGGAGACCATGGACTCTTACATTAAGGATTCTCTGGCAGCTGGTATAATTCGCCCCTCATCTTCTCCATTGGGGGCGGGGGTTTTCTTCATGGGAAAAAAGGATGGTTCTCTCAGACCATGCATCGACTTTAGAGGTCTAAACAGTATCACAGTAAAAAATAAGTATTCTCTGCTTCTTCTCTCTTCAGCGTTCGAGCCGGTGCATGGAGCTACACATTTCACCAAACTGGACCTGAGAAACGCATACCACCTCCTTCACATCAGGAAAGGATATGAATGGAAAACAGCTTTCAAAACTCCCATTGGCCACTTCGAATATCTGGTAATGCCCTTCGGTCTCTCCAATGCTCCTGTCTGTTTCCAAGCCCTAGTTAATGACGTCTTAAGAGACTTTCTGAATATTTTCGTTTTTGTCTACCTGGATGACATCTTGATTTACTCCAAATCCCTGGAAGAACACAAGAGTCATGTTTGTATGGTCCTACAGAGACTGCTTGAGAACAAACTTTTTGTCAAAGCTGAAAAGTGCGAATTCCACAAGTCATCCGTTATATTTCTGGGTTTCATTTTAGGGAATGGACAGGTTCGGCCGGACGACAAAAAAATCCGCTCAGTACTGGACTGGCCCGCTCCCGAGACCTGGAAACAACTACAAAGGTTCCTTGGCTTTGCAAACTTCTACCGATGCTTCATCCGCAACTACAGCCAGACAGCCCTACCTCTCACCGCCCTCACTTCCACAAAAATCCAGTTTCGTTGGACCCCGGAGGCAGATGCTGCTTTTATGCAGCTTAAAGGTCTCTTCGCCGACGCACCCATTCTCATCCAGCCAGATCCCCAGAAACAATTTATTCTAGAGGTTGACGCATCGGATACAGGAGTTGGCGCCGTCCTCTCACAGGTTTCCACAACTGACTACAAAACACACCCCTGTGCCTTCTTTTCTCGTAGACTGTCTCCCGCAGAAAGAAACTACGACGTTGGAGATCGAGAATTACTTGCGATTAAGCTGGCACTTGAAGAGTGGCGTCACTGGCTGGAAGGCACCGAGCACCCTGTACTGGTCTGGACCAATCATAAAAATCTCTCTTACATTCAGTCAGCCCACAGAGTCAACCCTCGTCAATCCCGATGGTCCTTGTTCTTCTCTCGGTTTAACCTTTCCATTTCCTATCGCCCAGGTTCACGCAACATCAAACCCAACGCTCTCTCCCGTGTTTTCTCCCTGGATGACTCTGAAAAAACTCCTGCTACCATTCTACCCCCTAGTTGTACTGTTGCCTCCATCACCTGGGAGATTGAGGACCTAATCAAACGAGCCTAGGCATCAGAGCCTACTCCTACTGCCTGTCCTCCTGGAAAAATCTATGTTCCCTCATCGATCCGAGCCCGCTTCCTCCACTGGATTCCCAACTACAAGTTTTCAGCTCACCCTGGCATCAGCCGCACTATCTCCCTCATAAACCGTAAGTTCTGGTGGCCTTCCGTTCACAAAGACGCTTCTGATTTTGTCCATGCCTGCTCAGTATGTTCCAGAAACAAATCCTCCAACTGTTACAACCGCTGCCTGTCCTCAGTAGACCTTGGTCCCATATTTCCATTGACTTTGTTACCGGCTTGCCACCCTCCAAAGGTTTAACCACAATCCTGACTATCTTCAACCGTTTTACCAAAGCCTGCCACTTCATCCCACTCCGTAAGTTACCCACAGCCTTCCAGACCGCTCAGCTCCTCGTCAAACACGTCTTTCGTTTGCATGGTATACCTCAGAACAACCTGTTCGACCGTGGTCCTCAGTTCATCCCTCAGGTGTGGAGGAGTTTTTGCTCAGCCAAAGTTTCACTCACCTCAGGCTTCCATCCACAATCTAACGGACAAACCGAGAGAAGGAACCAGGCCCTGGAAACAACCCTCCAGTGTTTCACTTCATCCAACCCATCCGACTGGTCCCAATTCCTGCCGTGGATCGAATACACCCATAACAGCCATGTCTCTGCTGCCACAGGCATCAGAAACTTCCTGGATCAAAGACTACATTATAAAATGACCACAGTTTGTGAGACGGTGCTTTCACCGTTTATTTTTACTCTGTACACCTCTGACTTCCAGTACCAGACAGAGTTCTGTCATCTGCAGAAATACTCGCTAGTCTCTGCAGTCATTGGCTGCATCAAAGATAAACCAGAAGCTGAATACAGGGAACTGGTGAACCACTTTGTGGCATGGTGTTGAAACAATGTGAAGAAAACAAGAGAGAGGGTTGTAGATTTCAGAAGAAACAAGAACAAGTAGAATCCCATTATGTCATAGGAGAAGAAGTGGAGGTAATGGAGGAGTACGAATACCTTGGGGTTCACTTGGACGACAAAAAAAACCTGGAAACACCACTGTGTAGATGTGTAAAAGGAACAGAGCAGACCGTGCTTCTTAAGGAAGCTTATGTCCTTCAGTGTTTGCAGCAACATGTTGTATATTTTCTATAAATCTGTTGTGGAAAGTGTGTTCCCTGCTTCAGTCATCTGCTGGGGTAACAGCATAGAAGAAAATAACTTGAAGAAGCTTAACAAGCTGATAAAAATGCCACACTCTGTTCTAGGAACCTCTGTAGAACCTCTGGAGATGATTCTGTAAAGACAAAAGCTTTGTTAAATACAGAAAGTAATAGACAACCATTAGCATCCTCTTCAGGAAACTGTTAAACAGCAAAGGCTTCTACAGATCTAGTTCAAGAAAAAACATTACAGAAGATCTTTTCCTGTCTACAGCTATTAACGTCTACATCTTGTCCATAAAACCCTTATGAGTTATTAGATTATTTATTTCTTCCGTCAGATCAATAAGACTTTAACTGAATTGAATTAAGATGGTATTCTCATACCTTCAATATTCCCCCTTCAGTGACCAACGTGGCCAAACATTTCCATTTTGTTTTCAGCAGTGCCTTTCAGACATTTTTGTTTCGTTTAATGAGTGTGTGGCAAGGTACAGAGGGCCCGGGTGGGATTCGATTCCCAGACTCCCTGGTGAAAGTCACGTGCACTGATTGGTCAGCGCATATGGAGTCTCTGTTGTGTACCTTGCCATATTTGAAGTGGCTGACAGGATCCATGTGCTATAGCGGTAAATGGTCCATGGTTTCGAAAATTATTGTGGCAACCTGCGTGGAGCAAGAGGACATGCTTGGGAAAGAGGGGGAGAGATGTGACAGTGTTGGGTCCCATCACTATTCCTCCGACTGATCATGCTACTTGGCAAAGGGTTAACCCTTTGGCTGACGGGTTGGGACGCATGACTTTCACCTGGGAGTCTGGGGCCTTGGACCTCTGTTGAGTACCTTGTCACAAGTAAATTTGCATAGTTTTATATTGTTTTATTATGTTTCTCGAATAATGGCTCCCTCCTTTAAAAGTGAGACTTTCAGCTCACTTTTAAATTATATGATTTTATGACAGACCCACAGAAAATAATGCACAACTGTGTAAAGAAAATGGATGCATAGATTTCTAAATTTCTATAAATAGTAACTGCACCTTGTTAGTATATAGAGTCCACGTGTGTATTTTCATTAAACAGCATCATGAATACAAAAGATCACAACAAACAGGCAAAAACTAAAGATATAGAGAAAAACAATACCCCAAGGTTTAAGTATCCCAGAGATAATCACCCAAAATAGTAAATCAACTACAATCCCACCAAAATAGTCATCTACCTGAGCTGAGAAGCTAAACAAAAGAAGGGCATTAATCAGTAAAGCAGAAAAACAAAAAACACAATGACTCACCAGGAGCTACATAGGTCCAGAGCTTAACTGGGAAATTAAATAGTCAGAGCAATAATTACATGTGCACACCACAACTCTGACTTTTAAGCAAGATTTGACTTGAAAGCCATAGTCTGCGAAAAGCCATAAACAGGATCAGTGCAAGCATTAAAAAAAGGTCCATAAAGCATTATTCCGAGGGGATTCTTTTCTTCAACAGGCAAAGACAATACCAAAAAATGCCAATGTAATCCCAGCAAATGTGGTTTTAATGTCAGAATTGTCTAGTATAAATTGTCTCACCTTACATAACTCTTCAAAACAACTCAGGAAAATGTTTGTTAAATCATGAATAGAAAATGAGAACAGAGAATTCAATATACACAATTTTATTTACATTGACACTTGTAATAGCAACATATCAGATTTACACAATAACCTTAAAGCTTTAAATAAATACACAGGGATATGCAGCAAGCAATTAAGTGAAAAAAATAATCTCTGGAAATGAGGAGTTCTTATTCCTAATTGTAAAATCTTATACTTAATCATTTAATGCTGCCTGGATGATCAGATCTCACCATTTAGAGTCTGTTGCTGGGGAAATAAACTAACTTGCAAAGCATAAAAAACTAGGAATTGGCCAAATTAAGAGAAAACATCAAACTGAATATTTTCTGTTAAAGATGTCACAGTGAGAAGAGCCACAGGCAGATTCAACGAGGAAATCTGTGAACCTACAGTGTAAGAAAATAAAGCATAATAATTTCTGTATCAGTGTACCGTTTCTTCATTAAGATAGACATCTTCAAAAGTACTGAAGTTACCTTATAATGAACACACATTTATATTTACAAAAAAAAAACAAAACAAGAAGAGTAAGACTGTGGGGTTTTTAGTAAGCTAAGTGACTTGATGAATCTGTTGTAGTGGCACCTCTTGACAAGTCGATTTAACTATGCACACATACAGGCATTCACACAAAGGAAGACGCTCATGCTCTCTCACACAAACACACTCACACACGTGTTCGTCAAGGTAAACAGGACACTTTCCTTGCACTCCTTGGAACAACATCCACAGCTGGGAGAGATGCCGGGACCACTCCAGACAACTGGCTAAGAAGTGCTGAAAACCCCGCTTCCGATACAGGAAACAACTGGACGACAAAAGAAGAGAGGGACAGCAAGGAAACCAGCTACTAAGCGGAGAACAATGAGACAGCGGACACAATAAGTTCCACAACGAGTGTCACTGTCTAAACAAAAAACTATGACGAGCCTTTATTTTTCTCAAGTTCGTCTCACCTCGGGGAATACTGCAATCCACTTCATGGCATATCACATCACCTTTACTTAATGTATGATATACAGTTGAGAAACTGCAAAGCTATCATGTAAAGACAACAACCAGTTTGAGTTGGTGAAAACGGTCTCCAAACCATTCATGAATAGATGGAGGGGGGAAAGCAAAGAAACTCATCGGAGAACTGGCAGTACCTACCTCACGCTTGTGAACAAATATACAGCGAGAGATGGAGGGAACAGTTACATACATCTTTACAAGAGATCTCTACCTCTCGCAGTCCAGCTGTCAGCGAGTAACAAAGCATAAAGCGTTGCATTTCATATCTATATCTATGTTGTTTCTGCAGTCATGCACTGGTCATGTTATTTGCAAACAAATTTCAAAAATGAATTTGCCCTTTAAGTAGCTACCATCCCAGATCTATTACGTAATATACTTGAAGCACTTACGGACATGACTTCGACAATGTTGCCTAGTAGCTTATATATGTAACCATGTCATCATATGTAAATTACAATTGGCCCCCGAAAGAATCTTCTTCATACAGCATACATCTGAACAGTTGGAAAATAATACTGACAGTTAAAGTGATAAAAAAAAACAAAAGACAAGAGTTGTATTATCTGCATTATGTTGTGTATAGAATAAAGTTTAAGTGCCTCAAGTGCTTTGTTTTCCACCCAACAACTGCAACAGCCAAAGAAACTGCAAAAGGTGATCCATGATAAAAAAAATAAACATTTGAGAATAACCAAAAACACCAAACTTAAAAAGAAAAAGAAATCTAAAAGATAGAGGATGACTGCTCGATGTGGAGGGGGGGGGGGGGC